>CAUYRT010050903.1:0-13434 GCA_963574885.1 Lepilemur ruficaudatus | reverse complement strand
AAACTCCTGGGCTCAAGCGATCCTTCTGCCTCAGCCTCCCTAGTAGCTGGGACTACAGGCATGCGCCGCCATGCCCGGCTAATTTTTTTTCTATATATTTTTAGTTGGTCAATGAATTTCTTTCTATTTTAGTAGAGACGGGGTCTCACTCTTGCTCAGGCTGGTTTCAAACTCCTGACCTTAAGGGATCCTCCCGCCTTGGCCTCCCAGAGTGCTAGGATTACAGGCGTGAGCCACCGCGCCCGGCCAATACGTGGCCTTTTATGTCCAGCTGCCATCCGTGGAAGAATCTGACTGCCCCGGGACTGCCATGTTTCGAGGAAGCCCAAGCCAGCTCGATGGGGGCGGCCAGCCTCCACCGCTGGTTCCAGCCACCCAGCTGAGGCACTGACATGGGGCGAAGAAGCCATCTGGTCGGCCCACCGTGTTTAGCCTTCAGATGACACCAACCCCCGCCACCTGATGACAACTGCAGAGAGACCCCACTGCTAAGCTGTTTCGCTGAGCTGCGGCAACCCCGACTGGGAGAGACACTGCCAAGCGGGTGCTGCAAGTCGCTAAGTTTTGGAGCGTTTTGTTACACGGCTGTAGGTAACAGACATGGGAGTCAATTTCAAGCCCCCTGAGCCATAGTTCAGAGAGCAGGTGCAGGCCAAGGCTCAGCTCCCCGAACCTGCTCCTGGGGAGGCAGTGGTGGCATTCGTGGGGGGTCCTTAGGATGCCCAGGGAAAAATTCCAGCTGCTTGGGGCCCCTCCACCGCCAGGAAGGGGCGTCAGCAGGGCGAGTGTGCGACATCTTGGAGGAGGGAACAGCAGCTGGTCTGTGAGTGGAGCGTGGACGGGGAGCAGCTCCTCCCACGTGGGGCAGGTGGGCAGCGCAGCCAGGCCGGCCCCCAGCCGCCCTTCCCACAGGAACCTCGAGGGGAGGCCGTCCCGCTGCCCACGCGAGGGAGAAGTCTGCTCGCCCGCCCCGCGCGGGTCTGCGGCGCGTCTCCTCGGGGCCTAATCGCGGGGCTCCCCGCACCGCGCCCGCCCCCGCGCCACCTGAACACCGCCCAACGCAGGGCCACCTGGGCGCCCCGCCCCGCAGCCCACTGGGCATGCCCAGAGCCGCGGGCCCGCGCCCTCCCGCTCGCTTCCGGCTAGCACTCGGCCCCGCGCCCGGGCCTGAGCCGCGCCCGGGCCGGCCCCGCACGCCGCCATGGAGCGCATCGAGGGGGTGGCGGTGGGCCGCTGCGCCGCCTCGCCCTACTTGCGGTCGCTCACGCTGCACTACCGCCAGGTGAGCCCGCTCGCACCCCCTAGCCCCGGCCCCGCGCGCGGCCCCGCCCCCGCTTCCCGCCCCGCCCCCCGCGCCGCCGGCCCCGCCTCTGCCTGCCACTCCAGGGTTCCCAGGCCTGACGAACCCCCAGGCCGGGGAGGGGCCAGGAGAGGGCCATGTGCCTTCAGGGAGGCGTTGCTGGGGGTGTGACAGCTTGTCTTGGATGACAGCTCTATACCGTGCGGACCTTCCCGCCCGCCCCATCCGTCCTTTTTGGCAGCGGATTCACCCCACTGGTGGCCTTAAGGATCAGGGAAGGCTTCCTGGAGGTGGGGGTTCCGTGCAAGGAATTGAAAGAGGAGATAGCTGGGCCGAGGAGGAAGAAGCATGGGGCATAGAGGCTGAGCAGAGGGGAGGCAGGAGAGGGAGCGGTGAGGACTTCCAAAGTTGGCTTCCTCCCTGAGGGGTTTTGCAGGGAGGGCCCCTCCTTGGAGTCTCCACCTGCCCAGGCCCAGTTCTCCTCACCTTCCAGGGCGTCTCCTCCCACCGGTCACCAGGACGGCAGGGCCACACTGCCTCTTGGTGCCCGGCCCTGCCTCGTCCAGGCCCTGGCTTCTGCTGCCTGCTCTGCCTGCCCCGGGGCATCGCCTTGCTAGAGCTTCTCCACATCTCATGGCCACAGCCTCAGTCAGGGCGTGGTCCAGGTCTTCGAGACCCCCTCCCATGCCCCATCATGTCTGAGCCGCGCCTCTTGCCAGCCCTGTGACCCTTGTTGGCCCCCGCCTGAGAGAGGCCCCGTGCCCCCCACTCGCCCTCTTGTGGGGGTCCCACTGGCTCTGGACCACAGGGGCTTCCTCTCCTCCAAGACGAGGCTGCGTGGGCAGCTCTGGCTGGGGGAGCAGCTGGGTCAGTTGAGGGACAGAGGGAGGGGACGGGGCGTTGCTGCCCCTTTCTGATGTTGGCCTGGAGCACGAGGCTGGCGGATGTGAGATGCCCACTGGAGGCTGAACAGCCGCAAGGGGCTGGGGCTCTGGGGCAGCCAGCGGCACATTTCTGCTGGTGGGCGCGCGTCAGGCTGAGGTGGACACGGGCTGGGGCAGCACTTCTTCAGGGGCCAAAGGACGGTGGGCTCCCAGTGTACGCCCCCAAGGGGCATTGCAGCCCCTGGTTATTGCTGGGCCCAGCCAGGGCGGCCTGGTAGACAGGCAGACCGACCACGTTTGCTCCCAGTCCTGTCCGTCCTGCTGGGCCTCCGTGGTCCTCTGTGGACCTTCCTTGCACCTCACCCTGGCTGGACCTAAGGGTCTGACTTTTTGAGCTGAGACCTGTGCGGGGACACTTACCTGTAGGGGCGGGGTGAGCAGCTGGCCCGGGCCTCAGCGCTGACCAGTAGCTGAGCGGCAGATGGGCTGAGCGTGCTGGAGACCGGCAGCCGTGGGGAAGGTCCCCAGGGCCCAGGTCCAGCCCCCAGGGTCCAGCGCTTTCCAGCTGGTGGTTGGTGGCATCAGTGCTGGATGCTGCCAGGGTCCCAGCCCCCTCCATCCACTGAGTGCCTTCCGGGTATGGGAGCCTGGGTGTGGGGTGCCTAGGGTGGGGGAGCCGCGTGGGGGAGGGATGTGCAGAACAGGATGTGGGGGAGAGCCCAAGCCAGAAACCTGGCAGGGGAGGGGGTGTCACTGAGTCACCCAGTGCTGCAGACGATCTCCACACTGCTTGAGAGCTGCCCCACCCCAGCGGCTTCTGGGATCCAGCCCTTCTGCTCTCCTGTCTCCCTGTGTTCTGTGGCCTAAGGGAGCTGCAGCAGTGAAAACCTGACCTCTGCTCTGTTCCCATGGGGACCCCCACCCTCCCCGTGAGGTTGCCATGCCTGTCCCTCCGCTGTAGCCTCCACTATCCTTCCTACACTTGGTGACAGTGTACGTCTCTTTGCAGGCTGTTTTGCTCGGCCTGGGCTGGGCGGTGCTCCGTGGCCTTTGCCCTGCAGCATCGGGCTGTCCCTGACCTCCCACCCAGTCCGGGCTGCTTGCTCTCCCCCACCTCTGCCGCTGCTCCTGGCCAGCAGGCCCCGGGCGGGAGTGGGTGCAGTGGGTCTGCCAGGCCTCTTTGGCTCCCCAGTGCTGTGTCCGTGCTGGCAGCCTCTGGCTCATGCCGACTGCTGCCCTGCCTCTTTCAGAACGGCACCCAGAAGTCATGGGACTTCATGAAGGCACATGACAGGTGAGAACCCACCCTGGCTTGGCCACTGGGGAAGCCCAGGACTGATGCCCAGGCGACCACGGGCCCAAGTCTGGAGCCCACCCCTCTCTGCCCTTGTGCTCCCTCAGGGTCTCCAAACATCCTCTCCCAGTCTGCCTCCTGTCCCCGAGGGGTTAGGCTGAGGCCTGGAGGCTGAGTCAGGTCCTGGCTCGGGACCCCTGGACCACGGGGCGGGCAAGGCCCTCTTGGGGCCGGAGAGGCTTCCTGGTGCCTGGCCCCCAGCATCTGGGGTACCAGACGGATGGCGATGTAGCTCAAGGAGTGTGGCTGGTGGGCAGCTGGCCAGCAGGGGCCAAATGTCCTGTCGCTCACATGGCCTCAGCTGCTGCCACCCTGACCTCCTGGCCCCTGAGCAGTTCTGGGTCCTACCTTGGCCCTGCCTGGGCTTCAGCCTCCCCATCTGAGCCAGCAGCCCGACGCCCCTGGGCTGTTTGGGGCGGTGGAGTGGACATGCAGGAACGGAGGGACGGGAGCCAGGCCCCTAGGGAGGTGAGGTGGGGGCTGCTTCCATGCTGAGCCCCTCCCCGTATGCAGCGTGGCCATTCTCATGTTCAACTCTTCTCAGAGGAGCCTGGTGTTGGTGAAGCAGTTCCGGCCAGGTGAGGCCAGCTAGGGTGGGGAGGAGGAGCTGCAGGGTCACCCCCAGGCCCCTGTGGTCCTGAAGGTCTCAATGCAGATGTGGGGAGGGGCTCCAGGGGAAACTCAGGCCCTGCAAGGGGGTCTGGCCCGGTGCTGATCACAAGGCAGTGGCCACCACGTGGCTGTGTCACGGTCTGCCCTCCCCCGACCAGCCGTGTATGCGGGTGAAGTGGAGCGCCGCTTCCCAGGGTCCCTGGCGGTTGTGGGCCAGGACGGGCCCCGGGAACTGCAGCTGGCACTGCCTGGATCGGCAGGCATGACGTTCGAGCTTTGCGCCGGCCTCGTGGACCAGCCCGGGCTCTCCCTGGAGGAAGTGGCTTGCAAGGAGGCCTGGGAGGAGTGTGGTTACCGCGTGGCCCCCTCTGATCTGCGGCAGGTCGCCACATACCGGTGAGTCGAGCTGGGCGTGTGGGCCTGCAGTGTGCGGGCAGGACGGTGGGCTGGGGCGGAGCGTCCTGCTGTTGCATGGCCCAGGGAAGGAGGCAGCCTGCCTGCAAGAGAGTGAGCACCCCGTCCCTGGGGGTATGTAAGCAGGACAGAGTCCTCCTTGTTTTCAACATGGCATTGGGGGAGGGTTCATCAGAATGTGCCTCAGATCCTAAGCCAGGCCGGAACCCAGGGCTCTCGGGGCTCATTCTGGAGCAGGCTTGGCCTGTGCCCCCACCCTGCGGCCCCTAGCCATGTGGGGCCAGCCTCCGGGTGGCAGCTGCTGCTGACAGATGCCTCCACTTCCTGTGGGATTAAGCACCGGGCGCTGGGGGTGGGGGTGAGTCACAGCTCCGTTCTCAGATGGTGGCTCAGGAATGAGGGAGGGGTGAGTCCTGGGTGGGGAGGGGGCTCAAGCTCTCGGGGGCAGGGGGAGAGGTACGGCCTGCAGTCTGGGTTCGGGACCTGCCCTCACCCAAGCTCAGATGTCCCCACCCGTACTCACGCCCCCAGGAGTCGGGGTCACCTTCCCAGGACAGGATGTTGGGGTAAAACCTGTCCCCTGTCCCAGGGATATTGTGATGGGTCCCTGACCCCGGCTGAGGTCGGGGGACAGGAGGAGAGTCTCACAGGGGCCCCTCCCAAGCTGAGCACCAGCCCCCGAGGGGCCTTCTGCAGGGCCAGGACCCCTTTTCCCCTGGGAGAAGGCCAGGGTGTCTCTGGCACCCATCAGCCCAGCACATAGGCCACTTGCCATGGAGCCCGGGGCCCTCCTGCTCAGTGGCCCAGGACCCCGGGCAGGGATTTCCGTGCCAAAGGGCTGGCTGTCCGGGATGTGACGGGCAGGCCTCGGTTTTCCACAGGTGTCTGCCCTGTGGCCAGCTCCTGTGCCCCAACCTCCTGGCCTGCAGTGCTGGGGGCGGGGAGGATCCGAGGGGCCTGACCTCCCGGGGGTGCTGCAGTGGGCGGCTGTGGGACAGGCTGGATGGAGGGCAGGTCGGAGGCACCCAGGAGAGGTCTGACGGGGAGTCCTGGCAGATGGCTGCATGGCAAAGGCTCAGGGAAGAGTAGTCCAGCAGCCCTGGCTACAGGGGTTCTTAGGCAGGGCCTCTGGGCCGTGGCCTGATTTCGAGGGTGCTAGGGAGCCACAGAGAGTCCTGGGCAGCGAACATCTGCTCAGACCTGCATTTCGGATTGGGGGGCGTGGCTTTGGGGAGGCAGGACTGGAGGTTGGGCTGAGTGGAGGGCAAGGCACCTGTCTCTGTAGGCCTGATGGGGGGCTGGACAGACAATGGGGCCCCCCATCCTGTAGCAGGGCCCGGGGCTCCTTGTTTATAGCCCTGTAGGAGAGCCAGGCCACTGACCTGCCAGTCACAGGTGACAAGGCTCGGGGCACCCAGCTACGGCCGTGAGATTAGGGCCACGAGGGAGGCGTCCGCACCCTGGCTGGGCATGTTCCTTTTGGCCTGGGCCAGGGGCTGGGCCAGTTTCCTCTGCAAGCACAAGACACAGGACTGGACACCCCACTGGCCAGCCCCTCCCATCAAGGGCGCAGCCGGAAACGGTCCGTCAGGAAGGGTCCTCGGTGGATAAGAGCGGGAGGGTGGGGAAGCAGCCGGGCGGGTTGTCTCCAGGAGGTGGGGAGACTACTTCTCCCCATGTGTCTGGGGGCAGCCTCCACCCTGCAGGCCTCTGGCTGGCCTTGGCCTGTGCCCCCCGACACCTGGGGAGAACCAGGGCTCCCACACCCCCGGACATCTCCCCAGACACCCCTTGGTTCCTTCTCCTCCCCAAATCCGCACGGGGCCCACCCCTCCTAATCTGGAACCCAGCTGGCCCCTGCCACCCCGTCCTCTCGGCCAGCCGTCCCCTCTGGGCCCTGCCCATCCACATGCACTGCTGCCTCGGTGTGGGGGCCATCCTCGCCTGGCTTCCAGCGGCTCCTTCTGGCCACTGCCCACCGAGGGAGGGGACTTCCTCTCACCCCTGTCCAGCCTGGACCACTGGACCCGGGCCCGGGCCGTCACTGCCACCCTACCTCACGCCAGGCCACCTGGGCACATGCTGCCGGCAGCCCCACAGATGCGCAGTGGGGAGCGCTCGCCGCGCAGGCCACGCCAGGCTGCGGGGCTGTCCTCACCTCCCAGGCAGCCTAGGCCCTGGGTGTGGGCCGGGGTCTGGCTGGTCCAGCAGGAGTGGGGACAGGGGCCTGCCACAGACTTAGTAGCTTCAAACATCACCCGTTGGCCACCACAAAGTTTCTGGGGGTCAGGGGTCTGCATGTGGGGGGGTCCTTTCCTTGAGCCCTGCTAGGTCCGCGGTCTCAGCCAGGGTGTGGCGTGGCCGTGTGAGCAAGGGCCTGTCCCGTAGCTGGATGTTGGCAGGGCTACTGTCACTCCTGGAGGCCGCCCGCCGGCCCCTCCTGTGGCCACTGCCCGCGTGGAGGGTTGCTCCGTCTTCAGGGCCGGTAGGATAGCCTCTCCAAGTCCATCTCTGAGCCGGGAACCTCCCTTGAGAGCTTGCCTGGCTAGGTCAGGCCCACCCAGGAGACCCTCCCTCTCAGTTATTTAAAGTCAACTCATCAGGGTCCTTACCACATCTGCAAAACCCTCCTTGGTCCGACATAACCCAGTCACGGAAGGGGAATCTCCCACGTTCACAGGTCTCCCCCCTTCAAGGGGAATGTGGCGTGGGATGGGGTATCCCAGAGTCTCGCCCACCAGAGCGCTGGGAGGAGTGGGGTGGAGGGGGCTGGAGGGCTGTGGGAGGGACAGGGCTAGCTGGGTGGCTCAGCAGACCCTGTCTCACCCGCAGGTCCGGAGTGGGACTGACTGGCTCCAGACAGACCATGTTCTACGCAGAGGTGACAGATGCCCAGCGCAGCGGGCAGGGCGGGGGCCTGGCGGAGGAGGGTGAGCTCATCGAGGTCGTGCACCTGCCCCTGGATGGGGCCCAGGCCTTCGCAGATGACCCAGACATCCCCAAGACCCTCGGAGTTATTTTTGGCATCTCCTGGTTCCGCAACCAGGTGGCCCCCTGCCTGGGTCTCCAGTGAGACTCCCGGGGGCCTCCGCAGAGGCCGGTCTCGGCCATTCGCTCCCCACCCTGTGCAGACCCAATAAAGGCTCGCACAGCTCCAGCCTCTGACTGGCTTCAAGGGGACCGGGTGGGGGCGGCAGCTCTTCCCTGAGATGAGCTCTGGGGCACCACAGGCTCTGGGTGTCCCCAGCTGTACTGCAGCAGCTGTCGGGGAGCACAGGACCAAGCCAGGCTGGGTGGGGCCACAGGAGAGCACGTGGGGCCTCCTGTCCCCACAGGGAGGGGTGGGCCCGGGGCTCAGCTGGGCCAGGCACTCAGGGCAGGCAGGTGGAAGGCCTGGGTTGGGCCTGCTGGTCACTGGGTTATGGGATGAGCTTGTTCCCAGGAGAGGTGGCAGAACCCGCCCAGAGTGGAGAGGAGGTGGGGGCCAGCTCCACTGGCTGCATGTTGGAGAGCGTGCCCCTGCCCCGGGGCGAGAGAGGGTCCCCATCCTGACGAGGGGGCTAGGCTCCCTCCAGGAGTTGGGTGCCCCCAGTAGCCCTCCCTGCCCCTGGGCCCCTGGCCTGCAGAGCACGCGGCAGTGCCTGCAGCCTTGCCCCAAGAGGAGGGGGAAGGCACATCGGGGGGACACAGGGCCGGTAGTCTTGGCGTGGCCCCAGCCCAGGCCATGCCCCAGGCACTCTGCAGACTGCCTCAGCCTGGCCCACCGGCCCAGACAGGGGGCTCGGCCGGCCTGTGTGTGGTGTGGCCCGCAAGCCCCGGAGCACCCCGCCCTGCGTGCCCTGGCCTTGCCCTCTGGCCTGTCCTGAGGGTCGGGCTGCCTGAGATGCATGCAGCTGCCCTCCAGGTCCCAGGGCACTTGGGGTGGCAGGAGGGCATGCTGCCTCTGGCTCCTGCAGAGATGGCTCAGGGCCTCCTGGCATGGGGCTGAGGTCTTCCTGCCCTCCCCCACTCCCACCCCACAGTGGGCACGGGCAGGCGCTTCGTGTGATGGAACTTGGAGCCCCCAGCCCCTGCCCTACTGCCGGGCATATCCCTCTGACCTCCCTAAGGGCAGGCATGGCCACCTTCCTGACCGTGATCCTCTCCTGGTGGCACCCTGGGCAGGGAGGCAGGAATGGCCACCTGGTACTTACCCAGCATGGCGCTGGACAGCCTCTGGGTGGACCTGGCACTCAAGGAGGAGGAGGCTGTGCCGCAGGGGCCCACAAAGACAGCACCACCTGTATGCAAATGCTGGCTGTGGCCCAGGTGGGGCAGTGAGCACCAGGCCAGGCCAGCAATGGGGCTGCTGGGCAGAGGCCTTCAGGGGTGTGGGGTGTCCACAGGCTGTGCCGTGGCGGGGTCCTGGCCAGCTTCAGCTTCACCCTGCCCACAGGACGCGCCCCGGGAGGACATTCACAGGACGGGATGCAAGGGACAGTTCTGTCAGCCCAGGGCCACCCCACTGTGCCTCCCTCCCTTGCAGCCTGCATGATGCCTGCCTCCAGCTCCCCTGGCCCTCTGGGCTAACCCGCAGGTGTTGCCTGCTGCCTCGGAGGGATCGATGGTACCCATGGGGGGCAGGGCACAGGGCACCTGGATTGGGTGCAGTCCAGCCCCTCACTCTGCTCAGCAGCCCGACGGGCGGGTCAGCAGGCACTGCTGCCGGCCTAATGGAGCTGGCATTGATTTCCCGGCAAGGGGGGGTGCGGGGGGGGCTGTAACCGGAAACTCCCCTCCCTGTCTGCTATATTTAGCACGGCAGGACGCGGACGGAAGCACAGCTCACTCCGGAGTCTAGTGGCTCTGTCCAAACCCCTGCAGCCTGGTCCCCTGCCTGGTCTCGGAGCATGTCCCCGGTCAGGCTGAGCGGCCCCGCCCCGTGCCTTCTGCAGCACAAGCTGAACACCACCCCTCAGAGCATTTGAGCCCCTGGTGTCGGGGGCTGAGAAAGGCAGCTGGGGGAAGGTGGGGCTGGGAGGCTGAGGGGTGCTGTGACACCCCCTGGGCCCCAGGACAATGATGGGGGCCCTTCCTGGAAGAGGAGGGGCGGCTTGGCCTGGTGAGGGTGGAGACTGGAGCCCTGGTCCCCCTGACCCCCACCCCCCGACTCCAGCAAGGTACAACCCAGGGAGGCAGATGAGCCATTTGGAATCTGTGGGGGCCAACGGCTCCCACTGCTGCCGCTGCCAATGCACCTGCAGGGTCCAGCCACCCCTGGCAATTCTGCCCAAGGGCTGCAGAATCCCTGCAGGGAGAGGACCCCAAGGAGGTCCCCCTCTTCAGTGCCTCCATACCCGCCTCCCTGAGGGCGGGTGTGGCCACCTTCCTGATCATGGTCCTCTCCTGGACGGCATTAGGAGCAGGCTGTGCTCCAGGGAGGAAGGAGAAGGGGACCCTGGGAGGGAGGGGGCTTCTGTGCCCCTGGGGTGGCACCCTGGGCCACGGGGACCCAGGTCGCATACCCGAAGGGCCTGGAGGGAGGCAGATGGGGCCAGGCTGCTGTCTCCCGAGGTTGCAGCCAGGCCTGCGGGCAGGGCTCCAGGGAGGCAGCCCAACGAGGCTGAGCTGTGTTGGGATGGAGAGAGCACCCCTCCCTGGGGGCTCCGGGCTGAGCGGCACAGAGCTGGGGGAGCCCTGGCTGAACACAGCGGCTCAAGAAACAGGCCTCGCAGCAGCCGCCATCAGGCAGCCACACCGCTGAATGAGCCGGCCGTTCCATCCTTTCCTCCTGCTGGCCGGGAGCAGGAAGCGGGAGGTGGACGAGGGAGGGGCCCTGGAGGGATTGTTCCCTGGCTCCCTCTCTTATTCTGGAACCACCACCCCCTTCTGCCCTGCCCTGTCTTCCCGCTGGCCTCCCGCCCCACAGCCAGGGGTCTTTGTGAACATTAAGTCGCGGCAGCCCACCCAGCTCAGCTGCTTTCATGGCCTCTGTTGGTCTTCGCAGGAAGGCTCTGGTCTCACCAGCAGCCCCCAGGGGCCACTGTGTCCTCTCACAGGCCCTCACTGAGGTCATGCTCGTTTGTCTCCAGGGCCTGGACAAGTGCTCTTCTCAGCTCTCGCCTGGCTGACCCTTGGCATCCTCTGGGTCTGAGCGGGCCCCACCCCGGTTTTGGCCTTACGGTCTGCTGCTAGAGGCACCGCAGCGTCCTTGGGTAGTGGGGCAGTGAGCACAGGCAGGGACGGAGCCCTGGCCTCTGAACCAGGGCCTCCCTCTCCTGAGCACCTGAGTACCTGCCCCCCGCCCCCCATTAAAGCTAAGGAGAGGAGGCATCTCCACGGGGACCCCTTCCACCTGCAGGCAGAAAGCAACAGCCAGGCTCTGAACGCTACTCCAGTGCCCATATCTGGTGGGGGTCTCTGTGCGTAGCTGTGCCTGCCTTGTGTTTAACCAACCCCACCTGGCCCACCTGCCTCTAGGCTCTGGGGGAGCGGGTGCTGGCAGGCCCTGAGTGAGCAGAGCCAGCGCGATGGCTATGGGAGACGCACCCCCAGCTGGTCCTGGCTTCTGGAGGGGGCTGCCAAACAGGGGTGAGGCAGGCGACCCCATGTGGGGGGCATTCCCGGCACATTGGCTCCCTGTGCAGGCTGCACTGGGGCCTTCTGAGGAGAGAGGGTAGGGCCTCTGTGCCTGTGTCCCACTTACCCTCCCCCAGCGGCTGAACTTGGCAGCACCTGTGCCTCCAGAGCTCTCTCCTTCCAGGAAGCCCTCCGGGGCCCCACCCCGGTCCAGGGTGGCAGGGACTTGCTCCAGGCAGGGGGCTGCACTGCTCACTTATTGTGTGGTGAGGTGCGGAGGACCCTCTGGATCATCAGCAGATCTCTAACCACCCAGGTGACCAGCCCTGCTCAGTAGAGAGGGGACGTTTGCAGACGAGGTGCTCTCGGTATCGGCGGCGCAGAGGAGCAGGGAGGGCAACGAGGGGGACTGCAGAGGGTGGGTGTGGGGGCTTGGCGACCAGGGCAGCCCTCAGGACGTGCACTGGCGGCCTTTGTCCCCCTGGTTCCCGGCCATGCTCCCCAAGCTCAGGCCTGTGTCCTGGGCGTTCCTCGAGGGCATGGCCTGGCGACCTCCGCACCAGCGCCCGGCCTGCACTTGCTGGCTGGCCCTGCGACCTGCGCGCCGCGGAGAGGCCAGGCCGGGGCACCTGCGGGGAGCAGCGCCCCCTGCAGCCGGCCGGAGCGGGGGAGTCGCCAGGGCTCGGGGGCTGGTCCCGCTCTGGCCCCCGGGCTGCGCTTGTGCCGCGGCGGCGTCTCCGCTAGGACGGCGCGCAGCGCGGCGGTGGCGCGCTGACGGGAGGGACCGCGGCGGCGACCTCGGGGACGCCCATCCCGCTGCCAAAGCCACGGCGGCGGCCGGGACGCGGGAGGGGGCGCTGCGGCGCGGCCCCTGCCCAACCGCGGCCCCGACCCCGCGGGGCGCGCCGGCCCAACGCTGCCAGGCGGTGCCCTCCGCCGCCTTTAAAGCGGGGAGCCCGGGCGCGGCCCCACCCCGCGGCGCGGCCCGCCCCCTCATGCATATGCAGGTACGCGGGTGACGAATGGGCGAGCGAGCTGTCAGTCTCGTCCCGAACTTGTTGGCTGCGGGGCTGGAGCGCGGGCGCGCAGAGCCGAGCCGGGACCCGCCGCCGCCGCCGCCGCCAGGTGGGAGCCGGGCCGGAGCCGGGCCGGGCCGCCGGAGCCGCCGCCAGCGAGCCGGAGCCGCCGCCGCCGCCGCCCGCCGCCCAGGCCCGCGGCGCTGCGCTCGACCCCGCCCGCGCTGCCGCTGCCGCCGCTGCCGCTGCCGGCGCTCGGAGGGCGGGCGGGCGGGCGCTGGGGGGCCGGCGGCGGCCCGGAGCCGGGCGCGGGCGGCGGCGGCGGCGGCGGGGCCGGCGGGGCCGGCGGGCGGGGTCGGGCGGCGATGCTCGCGCGGGGCCGGGGGCGCCCGGCCGGGCGGCTGCTGCTGCTGCTGGCGCTCTGGGTGCAGGTGAGCGGTCGCCGGGGCGGCGGCGGGGGGCGCGGACTGGGCGCACCGGGCGGCCCCTGGGGGCCGGGCGGGCACCGCCTGCGGCCGTCGCCGCTCGAGAGCCCTCGAGGCTGCGCTTTGCGGCGGGGACTCGGGGCGGGCGCGGCTGGGTGGGGGCGGGGTGGCGGGCCCGTGTCCCACCCCGGGCGCCCGGCCCCCGACCCCCGACCCCGGCCCCGTCCCCACCCCGGGCGCCCGGCCCCGACCCCGGCCCGCGCCTCCCTCGGCTCTCCACTGCCTTATTTTTAGGCGGCGCGGCCCATGGGCTATTTCGAGCTGCAGCTGAGCGCGCTGCGGAACGCGAACGGGGAGCTGCTGAGCGGCGCCTGCTGTGACGGCGACGGCCGGACGACGCGCGCGGGGGGCTGCGGCCACGACGAGTGCGACACGTACGTGCGCGTGTGCCTTAAGGAGTACCAGGCCAAGGTGACGCCCACGGGGCCCTGCAGCTACGGCCACGGCGCCACGCCCGTGCTGGGCGGCAACTCCTTCTACCTGCCGCCGGCGGGCGCTGCGGGGGACCGAGCGCGGGCGCGGGCCCGGGCTGGCGGCGACCAGGACCCGGGCCTCGTCGTCATCCCCTTCCAGTTCGCCTGGCCGGTACGTGCACCCCTCCCCCGCGCCCCAGTCCTCCCCTCCCCTGCGCCCCGCGCCTGCTCCGCGGCTGCCCGCCACCCTCCGCACCTGCGGCCGGGCCCTGCGGGCCCAGACGGGCGGGGCCGGCAGGGGGCGCCGCGCGGCGGGCGGCCCGGGGCGCGTGCTCTGTGGCCCGGTCCGCGCCCGGCCACGTGTGCGCGCGGGGGGCGCGGGGTCGCGGCGGGGGCGG
>CAUYRT010050902.1:0-12849 GCA_963574885.1 Lepilemur ruficaudatus | reverse complement strand
CTTCCCCTCTGCTCTTTTTTAATTTTCATATTCTTTAATTCAATAACCCTACCTCTGGGAATTTAGTCTAAGAAAATAACTGGACATTGGGGAAAAGCTTTATGCACAAAGATAGTCACCTATTTTTTTTTTTTTTTTTTTGAGACAGAGTCTCACTCTGTTGCCCAGGCTAGAGTGCCATGGCATCAGCCTAGCTCACAGCAACCTCAAACTCCTGGGCTCAAGCAATCCTCCTACCTCAGCCTCCCAAGTAGCTGGGACTACAGGCATGTGCCACCATGCTCAGCCAATTTTTTCTATGTATTTTTAGTTGGCCAATTTCTTTCTATTTTTAGTAGAGATGGGGTCTCGCTCTTGCTCAGGCTGGTTTCGAACTCCTGACCTTGAGTGATCCTCCCGCCTTGGCCTCCCAGAGTACTAGGATTACAGGCGTGAGCCAATGCGCCCGGCCGATAGTCATCTATTTTTAACTATGAAAAGGTAGTAACACCATTGGTGACCAACAGTAGGCACTGCTGTCCATCTACTTGGTAGAAGAATACATAGCCATTTCAAAATAAAATGAGTAACAATGTATGCCCATGGTATGTTAAGTGAAAACAAATTGTGTCATTACAGAAGGTAGTATCATGACTATGTTAAACCAAAAAAAGCAAAGGAACTTATGGGGCGGGAAGGGGGTAGGCCTGAAAGAAGAGACATCATTACTTTTTTTCCTTTGCTCTACTTTATTTTCCAAAATTTCTATAACATGTAGGTTTACTTTTATAAAGACCCTAGTACATTTTGTTACTTGTTTATGGAAAAGTGCTAGTGATGTTGGAATAAGGAGCTGGCTTTGCTCATATCTCCTCTACCATATCTCCTTTTGACCAACTGCCAGCATATCCACTTTTAGGACCCCGAGAGATGGCACCGTGGGAAGTGTCAGTTTCATTTATACCTCCAGCAGGTTATGGAACTGCACTAAACCCCAGTTTTAGCTGCTGCACTAATAAGCTTTTTCTCTTGGCCCAGTGGTCTGTTCTCCTGCCTTTTACTCGCTGCATCCCCACCTGGCTGCAGTTGGCTAATCAGTCTCTAGCCCTCATATTTACATTCCATGCCATCAGGAAAAGGGGAAAAAAGGGTCAACTTTTCCTTTTAAGCAGACCTCCTAGAAACATACATCTAATTGGCTGTAAACTTGGTCACATTGCTACATGTAGCTGCAGGAGAGGCTGGGAAATAAAAATTGTACCTGCACGAAGATTGGGGCCCTACTGAAGTGGCTGTTAAAGATCTCTGATCATATTATACCCAACAGTGCTCCCTGTTCTGCAACTTGCTTTTTTCTCCCAGAATTAATTTTGATACCTGTCTGTTTTCATGCATACTGGTCAAATGTATTCATTTTAACTGCTGTTTTAGCACCCAGACATACCACTTGGGCAAGTTTCTCAGCCTTAGTTTTCTCATCCATGAGGTTAGGCTGGTTGTGTGAGGGTCCACATTGGGCCCACAGTTGGAACTCCAAGATTGAGAGCCACTATTGCTGCTGTTATCTCAAGCACAGGCAGTCTGAACAAGCCCTGAGCACCTTCTCTGTTGCTTTTTCACATGTTCCTTGCCACCACTTGGTACAGTTGGTGCTACACTGAAACGTTAAACAGCTAGTCCAAAGTCATACAATAAATTGAGACTAGAAACCAGATCTTCATTAGATTCTGTAGTTTCTGAGAGTCTAGGTGGAGCAGGAATTAAGCATTGCGGCTGGGATTGCTATTATAAACACATCCTGCTTGGAAATATCATAAAAATCAAGACAGGAAGCATTGGCTGTGGGAAATGTTTGGACCATTGTGAGGAATTGTTACTCAGCCACAGACTCTTGACTCACAGTTTTAGAGAAAGATAAATTGAAGGCTGCTTGTTCACATCCCAGCTCTGTAAACCCAAACACTCAGTGTTTCCCTAACTGGGACTGGTCCTGTAGGCTCCAGGGCACTGAGAGCCTTCTGCTGATGGTAGTAGCCATCTGCCTACATGCGGTCGGGGGTATTAACTTGGCGTGTGCTTTTGAGAGCTATTGTTTTGCTTCAATCTTAGAAATATTAGCTCCTTTTAAGGGTCCCCTGGTTCTGGATGATTATACATAGCCATCCTGAAGGTTGACACTGGATTTCTGTTCTTTGGATTTGTTTCCCAAAATTACAGTTTAAACAGCTTTGTTCTTAACCCTTTAGAGCCTTTTTGAGAAGTAATAGATTAGAAAAAAAGAGTTGTCTTTTGGTTGTTAAGACAAAAGCTGTAAGTTATTTTTAATGTCAGATGTTTTGTTTTTGAGTTGTTTTTGCTGTGTGCTTAGTGCAAGCTGGATTAATTGCCTGGTGACTGCTAGACTGTTTTCTTTGTTGACTTGGCAGACACTGCATACGCAAAGAACAAACTGAATGGGAAATGGTATTACTTTGATGATAGCAACGTGTCCCTGGCCTCTGAGGATCAGATAGTGGTAAGTAGCCCTGGATACCTGGTTCTTACTCTTGCCGTAACAGATTAAAGCTGGGAACAGTCTCTTGTCTGACTTGTTGGTCATTTCACCATTCTGATGTGACAGTGGGAGCTAGGTGTGATAGAGTGAGTTGGCTACTATTCCTTGTGAGACCCTCTGTAAATAAGCTCTCCTCAGGGTTCTGTGTCCAGGGCACCTGCTTTCCCCTAATCCCTTGGCAGGGCAGCACAGCCAGCCTCAGGTGGAAAGGCCTTCCTAGTCTCTTCTGTGTAGATATATAGGGCAAAGTGGCCGATCCCTGAGAGTTTTGAACAGTGAAAG
This sequence comes from Lepilemur ruficaudatus, assembly GCA_963574885.1. NCBI lineage: Eukaryota > Metazoa > Chordata > Mammalia > Primates > Lepilemuridae > Lepilemur > Lepilemur ruficaudatus. The sequence goes on along the minus strand of CAUYRT010050902.1, from coordinate 10,034 downwards.
AAAAGCTGGGGAAAATGGGTGATTTTTCCAACCAGTGAATGGACTTTCCCCTTTTTGTGTTTTAGACGAAAGCAGCTTATGTGCTATTTTACCAGCGTCGAGATGATGAGTCTTCTAAGATGCCTTCACTCAGCAGTTTTCCTGGTTCTTCCAATGGAGGGTCAAGATCAAGCAGCTCACAGCAGGGCTTGGGGGATGATGAGGCTTTTAGCATGGACACCAACTGACAGTGACTCGGCCGCCCTGCAGCAGCAGCGCAGTCCCCCAGGACATCCTTCACACTCTGAAGACTGCCAGTGTCCAGTCTAAACACCAGATGAGGAAATTCCCTTTTTTTATGAGCAGAAGGGAAAAAAAAGACCCTGTTTACTCGGAAGGGTTATGTCAAAGGCTGAATTATTTTTCTTTTTAAACAGGTGGTGAGAAATTTCTGTAAAACCTGTGGAGCTGAAAAGTGGGGAAGTGTGGGGTTACACAGGAGTGTGTCTGATGGATTCCAAAGATTGGCTAGGAACACACTGAGTGGTGCAGAGGTGAAGAGCCCGCGCAGGGCTGCGCGAGCTCCTGGATTTCTGGTTCTGGTGCGGATACTACTCCCCCAGTAGTCACCCAGTCAACCAAGCCTCAAGTAAACTTGGTGTTGTCTGCTTCTCCCTTGCTGTGTGTACTGAGATGGGTTTATAATTTTCTAAAAATTAGCCACTGAAGCCCATTTCTGTTTCTTCTTTGAGTAATCTTGGAATTTTCAGCTTTCTTCCCCCTAATGAAGTGAAGATATTTAGTGTTGGGGTCTCCTGCCCCTCAATCTCCTGTGGAACCTAGCAGTTCTGTCGTGTCCCCCACTGTCCTTGATGAATTGAGACAGACGTTGTGTGGAACTTTTATTATCTATCACTTAAAAGAAGTCTGTACACAAAACTGCTGGGTACCATGTCCCATCCAGTCATTTCTCTCCATCTTGGCTTGGGAACGGGAACCTCTGTGGGAGATGTCAGGCCTGGAAAGGGCTCCGGCTCCTGCGGGTTTGGGGTGATGCTTTCAGGTATGGCGCAGATGCCCTCCGGCCCAGCTCTCCTGAGATCTCCCTTCCCTGGGCCCGGCCCCACCCCGCCCCGCCCGCAGTGAGGCGGAGCTCGTGTCCCGCTGCTTCCCTCTGTGTTGGGCGGCCTCTGCCTCCCCTCCCAGCCACCTGGGTGGGGCTTAAAGAACATAGTCGTCCGGGTCTTTTTGTCTGACCTTTAACCTAATCCGTGGGGGTGGAGGCCCCTGGTCTCGGGACACGCGCGATCCGGGCGTCCGCGGTGACCGTTGGCGGGTGTGGCGGCGGCGTCGCTGCGCGGTGAGGACGCGGCTGTGGGCGGGTAGCAGTGGGTGCTGGCACTACCGAGCCTGGGAGTGGGGGCGGGAGGCTGCGGCCGGGAAACCGCAGGAGGCGGGCGAGGCCCTGGGGCTCCTGCCAGATCTGAATTCCTTCCGGAGAGCTGTGGGCCACACCCGCCTACACCGGGAGGAAAGGGAAGAGAGTGCCCCGGTGCGGGGCCTCCTGCTTATAGGGAGGGTCAACCTCAAGGAAATCATGGCGAGCGCCCCATTCAGGGGTGGTTTGCAGCCTCATTTGTAACATCGTTGTGTTGCTCTGTGCATCTCCAATTTATTACATAAAGACATGGTCACTTTTAGGGGAAATGTCCGAAAAACTAAGAAGATGCAGAAAGGAGCTTACCGCAGCCATTGACCGGGCCTTTGAAGGAGTCAGTCATTCCCAGGAGTGCGCAGGCCAGCAGAGGCTGGAGCAGGACGCTGCTCCGCTTTCCTTCTCGCTGCCCGTGCACAGGCTCCTCTGCAGAAGACATCCCTTGACAGCCTGCTCTGCTGCTGCTCCTTTTGCGGCTTTCCTATGTGCTCCTGAGAATGAGAACCCTGCCTTTGCATCAAACCATGTCCCAGTAAATGCAAAACCACATGCTTTATACCCGAAAAGAAAACCTCTGACCAGCAAAGAAAATGTACTGATGCATTCCTCCATTTTGGCACCTGAAAGACAGTTTTGGAGAGTTGCAGGAGATGGGGAAAACTGGAGAAAAGAAAGTTTAAGGTGATTCTAATTTGATAATTTAATAGCTACAATTAAAATTCTTGTTTCTAGGAAAAAATGTTGAAGATCCTAGATTTAGTTCATGACAGTGCTCTTGCCTCTTGGGAGCTCTACGACTGTATTTGGGAAGTTCACAGACATTCTTCAGAATCTGACGCAGAAAGCAATTATGTTTTGTGTATGTTTTGGGATGGAAGGGCTGGTTGTCAATCCTGGATGTCAAACCAGTCATGGAAACCACTTTGCAGTGTCCAGAGGGGTAATGAATGTTAAGTAACCAGGTTTTAAAAGTAAGCTTATTTATGCTATAGAAACAAAAATCTTTTTTTTTTTTTTTTTTGGAGACAGAGTCTCACTCTGTTGCCCGGGCTAGAGTGCCATGGCGTCAGACTAGCTCACAGCAACCTCAAACTCCTGGGCTCAAGCGATCCTTCTGCCTCAGCCTCCCGAGTAGCTGGGACTACAGGCATGCACCACCATGCCCGGCTAATTTTTTTCTATGTATTTTAGGTTGTCCAGCTAATTTTTTTCTATTTTTTTAGTAGAGACGGGGTCTCACTCTTGCTCAGGCTGGTCTCGAACTTCTGACCTAGATCGATCCTCCTGCTGTGGCCTCCCACAGTGCTAGGATTATAAGCGTGAGCCACCATGCCTGGCCTAGAAACAAAAATTTTTAATTCCATCTTAACTCTTGTGTTTGAACGTGGACACTTGGGGCCTTTGATACCCTTCTTTGCCCACATTTGGGAGAGGCTGAATCAAAGGCTGGGCCCTACTTCCTGGCTTCATCCTTACCTCTGCTCCCCTCCCCACTCTAGAGCTTTTTGTACTATTACCAGGTTAAAATCTCCTCTCGACCTTTTCTTCTCCCAAGTAACTTCAAACTGCCTGGTCCCAGGTACCTTGACTTGGAGAAGGAATGACATAGCATGAAACTTCTAAGTCCTGTCGTTTTGGCCGCCCCATAGACAAGGTATACAGAGGCCATTTAACTGGTTCAGCTCCATGAATAATATTGGTATTTGTAAACATGAATGCAGTCTGTGATGCTTATGAGTCATTATGATGATACTATTAGTCAGTTTCTTAACTGATTTAGTAGTTTCTTATTGCCCTCTAATGACAGTATAAATGACAATTTGAAGGCACCAGTAAGTTTTTGTCTTTAGGATTATCTCAGTTCCTTCCATTATTTTCTTTTTCTTTTTCTTTTTTTTTTTTGAGACAGAGTCTCACTCTGTTGCCCGGGCTAGAATGAGTGCTGTGGCGTTAGCCTAGCTCACAGCAACCTCAGACTCCTCGGCTCAAGCAATCCTTCTGCTTCAGCCTCCCGAGTAGCTGGGACTACAGGCATGCACCACCATGCCCCGCTGATTTTTTCTATATATATCTTTAGTTGGCCAATTAATTTCTTTCTATTTATAGTAGAGATGGGGTCTCGCTCTTGCTCAGGCTGATTTCGAACTCCTGACCTTGAGCAATCTGCCCGCTTCGGCCTCCCAGAGTGCTAGGATTACAAGCGTGAGCCACTGCGCCTGGCCCCCATTATTTTTTTGAAAGAGTGTCTAATTCCCCACCTTTTTTCCCGCCCGTCCTGGGGGCTGCAGGAAAGATATGGAGAAAGATTTGAAGGTTGACTCAAACATGCCACTCAACAATTCTAGCCAAGAGGTTACAAAGGATCTGCTTGACATGATTGGTGAGTACACAGGGCTAGTCTGTCCTTCCCTTGGGAGGGAGGATAGGTCCTTCTTGCTGGCGCTTGAGTCAGCAAATGTCTCAGATTGAAAAAAAAATTCTCTTATCTATTTGGTAGGTTTGTTTTGCTCAGGAGACTCTGCATAGCACAGAGCCCTGCCCTCATAGAATTGATAATTTAGCAAGGTCACGACACATCCATCAGGTCATTCCATAAATGTCTAGTTACAGTGACTCCTTGAGCGTAAAGGATGGAGGCCACCAGGACTTGGTGATTAAGCTTAGATTTGTAGGGAATAGGACATAGGCAAAGAGGAGGAGTGTAGTCCAGCTAGGGTGGGTAGTAGAAGATTAGAAGAAAAATTAGAAGACAAAAGCTGTGGAATCATTCTACCACCCAGAGATAGCCATTGTTAATATAGTATACATTCTGTCAGACATTTTTTCTACACACAAATCTATATATACTTTGTGTGAACTACATGTGCCCTATTTTTAAACAACTCATCCTACACAGTACACAAACAGCTCCTCGTGAAGGGATGCGTAGCCTTGGGCACTGCCTAAAGCTGTTGGCTCTGAAGGGTCTCTACGTTATGGGAGAGGAGAGGGAGGCCTGGTGAGGGGGGCAGGTACACACTGTAGGCCACAGAGTATTTAATAAATCCCCTGCCAGCCTGCGACTTCACTGGACTGGGTCTCCTCTGATAGCTCCAGGAGGTGAACTGAAGTCATTATTGCCTCTGCCCACTATCTTCATTGGCCCTCACCAGCAGCAGGCAGCATTTTGATTACCCTAAAGTCCCTGAAAGCCAGGATAAGCATGTGCATTTCTGTATCCTCTCACTACACCTTCCTTGGGGACTGGCAGGGAGTTGGGGCTTGATAAATGCTTGGGCCTGAAAGGAGGCACCAGGCCCACCTCACTTTGGCACTCACTCTGGCAGCCTGCCTGCCTTGGGGCAGCAGTGCCTGGCTCTGCACAATCCCTGAACAGTGACCACCCATTCAATTGTTGGTTTTTAACTTGTGCCTGAAATGTCTTCAAAAACCTTTCACTGGATGTTCTTATTTTTAAGACCATACAAACGTCCGAACTATTGAAGAATTGGCTGGAAAACTAGAATTCGAAAACGAGTTGAACCGTGTGTGTGGTCGCTGCCAAGAGTCACCCTTCAAGGAGGAAGCCTGGGCTCTGCTTATGGACGAGAGCCCTCAGAAGGCACTGGATGCTGACCCTGGTAGTCTCAAGCAGGCTTTCGATGATCATAATGTAGTTGAGACTGTTCTGGACTTGGAAGAGGACTACAATTTGATGACCTCTTTTAAATACCAAATGGATTAAGGACAGTTGATCTTAGCTTTGATTCTTTACAGCAGGAGGCTGCCATTAAGAAGCCTGAGTAGAAACAGCCACAATGGTTGTCAGGGGCTACATTTTTCAAAGGGTTTGCAAAACCTTTTTAAACTCCCAGTTATGTCCCTTTTTGAGCTGAGAGCCCAGTTTTTGAATTCTGTTGCTCTAATATGTTTCCTACTATTGACTTTGACTTTTCTTGACGTCTTGAATGTGTTTTTTAAATTGATGTTCAATATACCCAGTACCCAAGGTTGGTGCGGGTTGTGAGCCTCTGCTGTGTCTTTTGGTTTTCTTTTCCATGGGCCCCTAAAAATGTACAGGAACCACACCAGGGTGGGCTTTGTGCACCCCTGGGACCAGCCCATCCCGGGCCAGATCAGCCTACACAGAGGAATGAGGGTCCACCTAGACCTTGGCCTGGGCCCTCTGCCACCCTTACACAATTTTCTCTCCTTGTACAGTTTGTACACATAGCTCCCTGTTCCCTGCATGGGCCCCATGCCCTCCCCATGTCTAGACCTACCTCCCCTCAATTCCACTGTCCTTGTCCCTCACCAGCTTACAGGCCTCTGCAGAGGGCTCCTGGTTGAATCAGAAGAGCTGGCAGGATCCCTGGCTCCCTCCTGACAGGACATTCCTGTGAGGCCTCCCTACCACACCTCACACCCCCAGACACCTGGGCCCTGAGCTGAGGGGGAATGGAGAGGGAAAGGTAAGTATAGATCCTACCCATCCACCTTTCTACCTGAGCCTCATCCATCCCACTACAGGCCTAGAGACCACAGGTGGTTCCTATGGCAATGACCCTGCTGGGGAAGACAGGGCAGGGAGGGAAAGAAGAGCCAGGCCATTGCCCTCCTAAGGGCAGCATAGTATCAAAAGTTTATTGGCTCCAGCTCCACCCCTGGAAAGAAAGGACATCATCGGAAATTATTTGGACATGTATCTCAAAGCCGTGATGTTCTCTCAGGAAACTTAATCTGTTCGGCAAGGTTTTCTGTATCCCAGAAACTGAGTCTCAGGGAAGTGCCACCTTTTGAGCTAATCAGGAAGGAGGATGGGGGCAAGGAGGCTGGCAGTGGGCTGTTTGGTGGACTCGAAGCCTGAACAAACCAAAGAGCTGGGGAGAAAGGCCCACCAGGCCACCTTCTAGGCCAGTGACCCTCACATAGGGGAGGCAACAGAGCCAGCAACACCCCTTTACCACAGGTCTAGTGAGTCCTCTGGCTCAAAGATGGAAGCTGCACATCCACTCCTTCGCAGAGCTCGGTGCAGGACCTGCCAATGCCCCGAGAACTGTGGTGCAGCTAGACCCCAGCCACATGGTCAGATGTGCCTCCCCAGTGGGTGTGCACTGGTTCCCACCCAGTTGTGGCCACTGCCCTACTGGGGCAGGAGGGCAGGACAAGGCTAACCAAAGGCTCCTTCCAGGCCACCTGCCACTCAGTCCCTGCAGGAGGTAGCACCCTCAATAAGCATTCACAGCCTGTGGAGTTAGAGGCCATTTTCTTCTTCCAAAGCAGGAAGAATGGGAACAAATGAGAAGAAATACAACATCCTTGGCTGTCTGTATGGAGAGATGTCAGACTAACTGATATTTTAAAAAGCTCTCAAAATGGTACATTACAAACATTTGTGGATACTCTCCTATGGAAGGAGTGGGGCTTGATTCTCATCCCTTCCCACCCACCACCCACCCTATCAACACCCTTGGAGGGTGAGCTAGACTTAATGACTTTTTTCCAAAGACTGAGGAAAGAGAAAAATCACAAGCTAAAGGTGGAGAAACCTGGCATACACTACCTTAACCAAATGTTGAAAGTTAACCTCACCAGTGATGTTACATGAGTGTGACACATGCTGATAGGATGCCACAAAAAGGGTGCTTCACCTCCCTGGTATTCTTACCAAATCTCCGTCTCCCTAGTTTATGATCAGGAGACAAATGTCAGACAAACCCAGATTGAGGGACGTTCTGTAGGATACCTGACCAGAACTCAAGACTGTCAAGGTCATGTAAAACAAGGAAAGACTCAAAAACCATCATAGACCATTAAAGACCAAGGAGACACAGTGACTAAATGCAATGTGGAATCCTGGATTGCATCCTGGAACGGAGGACATTAATGGAAAAACTGGTGAAATCTGAATAAAGCCTGAAGTTTAGTTAATATATTGATGTCAGTCATTTAGTTTTGACAAATGTACCACAGTTATGTAAGATGTTAACATTGGAGAGGCTGGGTGAAGGGCGTATATGAACTTGCTATCTTTGCAACTTTTCTATAAATCTAAAATTACTCCAAAATTTAAAGTGCACTTAATAAAGTGCAGTTGATCCCAAGTTTGTGAAAATATGTATATGAGCACACATGTGCAAAAAACTGTTATGGGGGAATAAGGAGAGTTATTAGTCTTTTTCTTGTTTGTATTTTCTAACTGATCTGCAGCCAACGTGTATCACTTCTGTTAAAAAAAAAAAAAAATTGAAGTTGTTTCTTTAAAACGCTCATCTCTATCAGTTAGCCATGGGCATCCCTCACTAGGTCCCTGCCCAGACCCAACCTCCAGGGCTTCTGAAAACTGGAGTGGAGTCCAGGGCCCATAACAGGAGGGCCCAGCAGGACCCTGACAAGGGGGCAGTTCTTCCCTGAGCATGCTGAATGCTCAGGGGCCAGATGCTCTATGTCTCACAAAGCTGTTTCTCAGGAATTCAGATCACTGGTCAGGGTGTAGCCCCTCCCCAGGTGGGGCTTTGCAGAAGTGGCTACTGTAACCAGGATCCAGCCCTAACTCTAGAAGTCTTTGAAAGGAGAGGATTTTTTAATTCTACCTGGAGTAAAGACTGTGGCCCTTGGGAATGAGGGCCCAGCACAGGGTGGGGGTGGGATAGGTAGGAGGGAGAGTTCAAGCTCCCCCCCTGGCCAGAGGGACAGGTATGCCTCTGTTTAAGCAAAGCCTTTACGTGAAAATTCAGATTTACCAAACAGCTAATTCCTCCTGGAATCCTTGCATGAGAGACTTTTCCTCGCTGTATAAACACGGCTGTTTAGTAAAGTAGGTGAGCACTGAGCCTCTGGTATGCTAGTCCCAGATTAGCAGGGGATGGGCATATGAGCCTCTCTTTTTCCCTGGTGACATAATCCACTACTCCTGTCTCTGCATCCCTGGCTCCCTAAAATGCCCAAGGAGACCTTCTGCTTGTGTCATCTGTGTCAATGCAAAGGGCACATATGTATTCATCTGCTCAGGAAAAGGTTTGGTGAGTTCTCCCGGGATTTAGCTGGAGGGAGAATAGGAGTCTAGAATTTTAATAAGACTTCCTCAGAAGGTGGGGAACAGTGGCTCACGCCTGTAATCCTAACACTCTGGAGCCCAAGGCAAGAGGATCACTTGAGGTCAGGAGTTTGAGACCAACCTCAACAAGAGGGAGACCCCATCTGTACTAAAAAATAGAAAAAATTAGCCGGGCATGGTGGCAGGTACCTGTAGTCCCAGCTACTTGGGAGGCTGAGGCAGGAGGATCGCTTGAGCCCAGGAATTTGAGGTTGCTGTGAGCTAGGCTGACGCCACAGTACTCTAGCCTGGGTGACAGCATGAGACTCCATCTCAAAACAAAACCTTCTTCAGATTTGCCCAGAGCTAAGGCTGAATGAAGCCTTCTCAGGGAGACTTGAAAGTCGACCTTGGGCATGTCTGAGAAACTTTATGGATGTTTTACGTCATTCAGTTCTCTCCCCCACAGTTCATCTTGCTAAGCCAAACAATCACTGAATTGTTTCCGTGGAAACACCAAACTGCAATTTGGATTACCAGAATCAAAATAGAAACAAGACAGCTTCAAAAATAAATAGCTTTGGAACCTGCAAGTCGCAAACTAAAAATTCAAGCCATAGCACAAGGCATATGAGAAACTGGGCCCATCCAACCCTATGAAGGAGAGATTCCAGGACCCATGGATGCATCCCACTGGTTTTCATGACAAAGCCACTAGAAACCAGCTTTATAAGCAGCCTGGTAGACTTGGCAACAATACTTAAGGCAGGAGCTGGTCTGCAGAGGTTCTTACAAGGAGAGGCTGAAGGGCTGGAGGGGAAGGCTGAGGAAGAAAGAATAAGAACAAGGAGAGAGGTGAGTGAATGGCAGAGTGAAGGTCCAGGAGGGAGCACAGAGTCACAGTTGAGGCCTGGAAGCAAAGCAGCAATTTTTTCAAAGGGACTCTTCAGGAGGCATGGCCATGTGCTGCAAATGGTGACCCTGCCCTCAGTTCAGCCAAATTGCAGTGTTCCCCACACCCAGGCATGGCTGGCTGTCCAGCCTCATGGATCTGGTTCTAGACTCTGCACTCTTGCCAGGTGAGCTCTGGGGGCACTTCTCTTAGCATGCCTCTGCATCTGTGAGGCTCAACCCAGCACGTTGGGTACTAGGACTTCTTCTCATCTCTGTGTCTCAGGGTTCCTCCTCCCCCTCCCTCCTGCTCCCATCACTCTAAGAATAGGGGAGCCACCCCCTGGCCTACCTGTCCTGGCTCCTTGGCATTCTCCTGGCTCCCCCACTGACAATTCCAAAGAAGTCTCCAAAGGGATCAAAAGACCAAGAGGAAGGCAACAGACAACCTAGGGCCTGTGTCTCCCACCTTTGCACTCAGGAATGTGCTGGCAGAGCAGCAACACCATCCTGAAACTCATGAAGTTGTGAGCTATGTTCAAAGATCGATGAATAGGGCCGGGCGCGGTGGCTCACGCCTGTAATCCTAGCACTCTGGGAGGCCGAGGCGGGTGGATAGCTCAAGGTCAGGCGTTCAAGACCAGCCTGAGCAAGAGCGAGACCCCGTCTCTACTATAAATAGAAAGAAATTAATTGGACAACTAAAAATATATG
>CAUYRT010050897.1:0-36881 GCA_963574885.1 Lepilemur ruficaudatus | reverse complement strand
CAGATCCCATTCTCCACTCATTAAAAATTTTCAGCGAAGTGAAAATGAGTCCCTTTAGACTGCAAACTAGTGCAAGTGCTTTCCTCTGTGGAAAGCAATATGGAGATACCTTAAAGAGATACAAGTAGATCTACCATTTGATCCAGCAATCCCACTACTGGGCATCTGCCCAGAAGAACAAAAAACACTCTATAAAAAAGACACTTACACTCGAATGTTTATAGCAGCACGATTCACAATTGCAAAGTTGTGGAAACAACCCAAGTGCCCATCAATACATGAGTGGATTAATAAAATATGGTATATGTATACCATGGAGTACTATTCAGCTGTAAGAAACAATGGTGATATAGCACCTGTTGTATTTTCCTGGATAGAGCTAAAACCTATTCTACTAAGTGAAGTATCCCAAGAATGGAAATACAGGTACCACATGTACGCACCAGCAAATTGGTTTCACTGATCAACACCTAAGTGGACATATAGGAACAACATTTATCGGGTGTCGGACAGACAGGAGGGGGGAGGAGGGGATGGGTATATAGATACATAATGAGTGTGATGCACACCGTCTGGGGAATGGTCATGCTTGAAACTCTGACTCGACGGGGGGAGGGATGCAAGGGCAATATACGTAACCTTAACATTTGTACCCCCATAATATGCTGAAATAAAAATAAAATAAAATAAAATTAGTCCCTTTACAGAAAAATTTTGGAGACCTTGTCTAATGAAATATCTCCCAAGTCTATTATACACTGGCACTTAATAAGCTTATTCTGTGTACTTCTTAGGCATGCTTTTTAAATAACTCTAAAATGAAGGACCTGTTATCCTGCATTATTAAGTTTTAAAAAGTGAAATATAATTTACACTCATTTCACTATTTTCTCTGAGGAATTTAGTTGCCATGATTTGGGTCATTGAGTGATGGCAAATATCTGTGAAGGGCAAGGATATTAGTCCCCACTATTTGGGGATTGCCAGATTCCAGCAATGCAATTTAGCAAATTCAATAAATCCTTATATAATTTTTAGAAAGAAATTTTAAAAAATCACCTAAATGTATAAAGATCTGAATAATAAATTGAGAAAATCATTAAATTCTTTTTGCAGCAACTATGAAACACCTACATCAAACATTGTGCAGGGTGTGTAACCCAAGATTACAAAATTGTAAGATTAGCATTTTATTCCCAAGCCTGTTCTAGCCCTGTGTTTCCCTTTCTACTGATGCCATGGTACCTCCACTCTCCCAGGCATAGAGACGAATACGGAAATGTCTTTTACCTTCTCTCTTCAACCTTCCCTGTAACATTCTCCGTCTCCTTGGCTTTTTAGTACTTCGGATTCTTCTGATGTTGGTCCTGGACTCATCTGTTTTTTCTTGAATACAAACATTAATAGTTTTCATTTCCTCACACCTGAGTGATTGCAATATTCCTGGCCCTTCTCCTTACCTCTGAGCTTCCTTTTTCTTCTTTCAGTCCATGTTACACACCAATGTAAGACTAATTTCCTTGTACCATATATTTACCATAATCCTCTCCTGCTTAAAAACCTCCTGTAACTTCCCACTTCAAAGAAAAGTAGGTTAAGTTGTTCAGCCTGGCAATTCAAAGCCTCATGTGATCTGAATTTTCTCCTAACGACCACCTCCTCCCCACCTCTCTACCCTTGAGTAAATATTAGGATATTCCCCCACCACAAATGCTTTCTCCCACAAATTTGAGAGCAATTTCCTGTTTCCTACACCTGGTGGATAATTTCTGCCTTTCTATCTCCCTCCCCACTATATCTTCATTCCCTAACAGCAGTAATGTTTTGTTTTTGTACACATGCTTTCTTTGTCTTGAAAGACTACATACTATCTGAAGATAGGTACCATGCCATATTCATCAGACCTAACAAGTAATGGGATAGACATCAATAAATATTTATTGGGTTGGTTGGCATAGTCTCCTTTAGAAAGAAATTTTCAAAATTTAAAAACTTGCAACTAAAATGGCCCCCTAGGTTGACATTATAATCAGTACATATTTCTTATATTTTATTGGTAAGATAAATACAGAAAGATATAGTAGAGAGTTTTAAAGTCATCTTTTCTGAATCTGTTATCCTGCATTGACAGATTTAATATTTTTCAGCTCTTTGGTAAACAAAGTTCTGAAAAGCACTTCTGGTTGTTTAAAGGATTTTGCAATCTAGTTGCAACAAAAACATAAATTTAGTCAATAAAATGGGAATGAAATAATAATTATAAGAACAATGATCTTTTAAGAATTTTTTTTTTCCCATTTTAGATGCCATGTCAGAGATTGATGCATGGTTTCATTTTTTCACCCTGTGTGAAGACAAGGCATTTTTTTAAAATCCCTTTGTCTAGACTGTGGTAAAAGAATTACAAAAGACCTTAAAATAAAATCACTTGGGCAATCCCCCTGCCTTGGGAGGACTACATATAAACTCAACTGGAAAGAGAGATATATTTTCAAAATTGGGAAGGGTAAATATAGATATATAGACCTCAACTTGACTTTAAGATTCTTTATGATACAAGCAGGTGATTGAGCATCCTTTAAAGGTAAAAGTTTCCTTTTCCTCTTTAAATACTCTGCACTTCAATTACTTCCATTGAACATTTACAGTCTGCTGTGAATTATTTCTCTCATCAGTGCTAGCACTAAGAAGTGCCCTGTTTTAATAAAATCCAACCCACAGTAACACAAACTTACAAAAGAATTCACCACAATGTGCTTTCAAATAATTAGTTTCCTGAGTGCATTTAAAATGTCGTTCAATTCATAACTTCTCGAAAGCACATTTGTTATGTAAAATGAGGTCAAAATAAATTGACTGTCAGGTTATATGGAATCTATGTAAAATGAAATTGATAAAAATATTTTAAAGCTGCACTGTGATTTCAGCACACAGAGAAAAAGCTCTACAGTTAGAATCAATTGAAATTAAGAGGGAGAGAAAAGGCGGCTAATATTTATTGAGAACTGATCGTGCTAGGTGCTATAATATGTTAGATAATATCTTACCACTATATCAGGCAATCAATAGATTTATCCAACTAAAACCATAGTCATCCTATCCAGATGACTTTTTACAAAAATCCAAATAACTCAACTTTATATGATTATCACATGGAAGTAAAGACTCTGAAGGAATTGTTAATTTTTAACTAAAATTGTTCACTCTACTGATGTATTTCTCTATGCAAATAAACCATTCGATGGAATGGGGATGATGACACAGTCTTCCTTTCTATTTTTAAACTTAGAATATTGGAAAATCCATTTTAATGATCATATGTAGATCTCAAAACTAAATGCCACCAAATGTCTACAGCATAGCTAGTATCCCATCCCCTTCTCATCAGAAATTGAGGCACTGTATCTGAGTGTGGCATTGATTTCTGAATAAACAGCCAAATTGAGGTGTGATCAGTTATATAGACAAGTTCACTGCACTTTCTTTATATCTGAAACATCCCTGGAGGCCCTTACAATTTCTCAATATCATAGACTCTGACCTTTATGGATCTTAAGTCTAAAATTAGAAAACACAGACTATCATAATTACCTACAATATGAAACATTTACAAATATAAGTAAAACCCATTTTCTTTATTTAAAAAGAACTTTATATATGATGCATGATCAACCGTCTTCTCTACAGTAACTTGCATTAAAAAAATTCACAATTGCAGAGATGTGGAAACAACCCAAATGCTCATCAATACATGAGTGGATCAATACAATGTGGTATATGTATACCATGGAACACCATCAACTACAAAAAACAATGGTGATCTAACACCTCTGATATTATCCTGGTTAGAGATTGAGCCCATCCTGCGAAGTGAGGTATCACAAGGATGGAAAAACATGCACCACATGTACTCGCCATCAAATTGGTAGTAAATGATCATCAATAAGGTTTTCACATGGTTGTAACACTCATTGGCTGCCAGTCAGGTGGGGAGGTGGGGGATGGGAGTGGAGGGGTAGGGGTGGTAAACCCATAGCTAATGGAAACGGTGCACACTGTACGAGGGAAGGACATGCTTATAGCCCTGGCACGGGTGAGGCACATGCATTTCATGTAATCAAAATGTTTGTACCCCCATACTATACTGAATTTAATAAAAGAAATTTTTGGGGAAAAGCACTAATAAATAACTACAATACCACAAAATAAAAAAATTAAAAATTGAAAAAATATAGAAAAGATTAAAATTTTCCATCTAAACTTTTTGAAATCGCACCTCACAATTTTTAAGCTATTAGTCTAATGGATGTTGTTTGCTTCCATTTGAGTTGAGTATTTATAGCTCAAACAGACTTTTAATAGCCCTCTGTTATTGTAAGTTCTGAAATTTCATGTGCTGCCTTGACATTTTTAAGCCTCACAAGGCACCATAACTTTCTCTGCTCCCATCAGATATGCCACCCTTTCCCCCATGAGAGAATTTCTCCACCTTGCTAGTTCCCCTATCAGCTGGACCAGCCAAATACCACCTGGCCCTTAATCTAACAGGTTTACCTTCCCTGCCAGCCCATGAAATTATCCAAACAAGCCAATAACATCCTCCCACAGGAACCAGGGACACCTCGCCTTCTTGTTACTACAAAGCCCATACTCCTACGCCCCTTCTGGTTCCCTCTGCCACTGAGCTCAACTCCAGGTGGCTCTGCATGGCATGCTATGTTTTCCTCTCTTGGACTGCAAGTAAGTACATGTGACTAATAAGCCACTGTCAATCTTATCATTCCAGCGTTGGGTGTCCTGTATTCGGTCATCTTATTATTGGGTTGGGGGATTCTTCCTTCACTCCTAGGATGAATAGAAGGTGATCAAAATTCTCTTTTAATTTTTAAAATTTAGAGTTAGTAGTTAGACAGATTTAACCTTACACGTCAAAGAAACGATTTTATATTTTACAACCATGCAAACCCAAGCTTCCCAATGGGGAAGGCAGGGATAACATGCAGCAGAACTGAGTCCTTTGCCTGTGTTTGCCTGTAACCAGGCTGTGTAGGGCACAGGGATGAGGGGAGCTGGGGCAGAGGAAGGCCGGGGAGCAATCCCCATCTCTGACATTGCTCTACCACCAGTTAAGCTACTCTGCATAAGCTTTCTCTGTCACCAAAAATTGTACCAAGAGCCTAAAGGATATTTGAAACATTTAGAAAACCAGACTGAACATTTCATGAATCTCTTTGTATAATATCACTTACTAATTTAACTTAGGTAGCTTCAGAAACCCAGAGACAAGGATTTAAGAGTAGTTTTTTGGGGAGGTGGAGAAATGGGACAAGGATTACTAGGAAGTGACTGTAGTGTGCTTTATCAAGCAAGATATCACTATAGTTATTTGGAGCTTATTCCCACTGGGGGACCCTGAAAAACAGTGTAGACCATGCACCTTGGAGTTGTTGCAACCAAGGAAGAGGGATGTGGAATATTTTTCCACAAATCCTGAGATGGCTGTACCCTACTCTATTTCAAACACTCCTCAAGCCTCTGTTCCCCCCACATCACTCTCTGTTGCTTGTCCAGCTTTATTTTCTTTATATTTCTTATCTGCACAAATAGGACAACTTTTTCCAGTTGCCTGTATCATCAACAAGGAAGATCCCAAAGACCAGAGCTTTTTTTTTTTTTTTTTTTTTTTCTCTTCTGTAACACCAGTGAATAACCCAGTGCATTGTGAGCACTAAATAAAGAATGAATGTCTGGACAAATAAATGCTAACTAAGTTATCAACAAAGAGCAAAGAACTGCTCCTTAAGTTTTCTTTTATGTAGAAATGATATGGCAGGTGTCATGCTTGCCTAGAATAGGGAGTCTTCACTAGGCAAAACACTCAGTGGGCATCATATGTTGTATTCATTTTTAGGTATCACACTTCAGTGACATTTCCAAATGGAAGCCCACTCCAAGGAAAACTATGGTGGAAAGGGCCCAGGGCACCATATCAGCAGTTAAAGGAAATGAAGACACGGGTTGAAATGGGAGGTAAAAGGAAGAGCAGGAATAATTGCCTCAAAATATTTGGAGGACTCTCATTTGAAAGAGGGATTAAAAGGTAAAATTAGGATCAAGGGTAGACGCCACTGATAGCAAATCTGAGCTCATGCAAGGAATAACCTCTTCTCCCATGAAGGCAAGTTCTCCCCATTACTTGAATGGATGGAGCACAGGTCACATTCACCTTCCTCCGTTTCTAGCACGTAAGGAGCACTTTCTCCATCAGTCTCTGGTCCCTGCCGTTGGCTATGCCTGGAATGGTCACCCCTGAGTATTTGCACGGCTACCTCTTCTCATCCGTAGCCTCAGTTAAGTGCTACTCAGAATTCTTCTCTAAACAGAGATGGGTCCTTTGCTCCAAATCATCACAAGAATTTGTATGTGTTTGGGGTAAGGAATGGGGAACAAGTTACAGCTAAATGTTAAGAATGAAGGCTAAGGAGTCAGGCTGTCTGCAGCGAAGCACTGTCCCATCACTTAGTAGCTGTGTGGCCCTGGGCAAGTTACTGGGCCTTTCTCAGCCTATGTCTGAAATACAGTCAGTATAATAAAACCAATACCACAGGGCTATTGTAAGATTTAAACAATGTAATAATATATATAAAGCACTCATAAAAAATGTCCATATATGTTCCCTATTATTATCAAAGTACTCACTTGATTTTTTCTAGCACTTATTACAATTTATAACTCATTTTCTAGATTATTTTGTCTATTTTTTTGTTTGTGTATAGCGTATATCCTGCTCCAGACTGTAAATTGCAGGAGAGTCAGGACCATGTTTGTTTTGTATCCCCAGCGTCTACCACACATAGTAGGCGTGCAATACGTAACATGCAACAGATGCTCAAAGAGTATTTCGTAAATAAAAGACCAGACCACCCTTTGCCAGTATTTCCTACAGGCCACTCCCAACTGTCTTCCGCAGAGCTCTGGACAGTGCGGGTGGATGCCCAGGCTTTTTTACACGCTCCACCCTCACGGTGTGGCGGAAAACAGGCTAAATGAGCGGGGTTTCTAGCTGTGTGGCAGCCTCAGGGGTCCAAGTGAGAACCTGGTGCCAGGAGTGGAGTTAGCTGGCACCCTCCAGCCATCACACCCCCGGGATTCACTGCAGGGCCCTCCCCAAGGCCACGCCCCCACCCTGCCCTGTGACAATGCGGAGCACAGCGGAAATACCAGGGCAACGCTGGCGGTCTGCTCTGTGGAAAATCTTTGGTCTTAGGCTTGCATCATCCTGACCAAGACTTTCTCAGGCTACAGCGCGGTCTGCATCTCTTCCTTCCCCACCCTCCACCCTTCCCTCCTGCTCTGCAATGTGGTCTGTGGCTCTTTCCACCTGTTACTACTGTTCCTTCTCCCCTGCATCCTCCCTGATTCTCTGAACTCGAGGTAGAAGGTGTGGCAGAGAGCAACTGTCCCCCCACCTTCCTTTCTGCGAGTGAAAGAAGCGTATTGTTTTGTAAATAAAGTCATGCATGAGTTCCTAAACAATTACAATTAGTGGAATTTTTTTCATGATTTCCAGCAGTAAGTCGCTAACCCTGTTTTCAAGTGCTGCTGTGACTCGTTTATTCATTTCTCGGTTTTCATAGGAAATTAGCAGAGATGAGTTGGGGTTACTAAAACTACAATTTGAAAGGATAGTTGTTACATACTATGATATTCTCTGCATTTAGGACCTCTAAAGGTCCAAATCAACTGTGGAGATGATAAATAGATTTCCAACCCTCCCCCATAAAAGCACAGGAACTATTTAAAGAATATATGCCCCCCTCCCCCGCAATAGACAGTCTCAACTTTAAAGGATTATTATTATCCTCTCACATTGTGTTTTTAATAATTATCCCAAATCTAGACCTCTATCTAGTGGAATTCTAGGGAATATCACTCAAAGTTATGAAACTAGAAATATTATTAATTATAACTGGGTAGTCCCAAAAGAGCTTCTAAGTCTTTTCTAAATAAAAAAATTGACTTAGGCGAGAGAACAAAGTTGAAATTTCTGCTTTATTTGCAGAGCTATTTTACCTTGGGATGAATAAGCAATGTGTGTGTAGTTATTACAACTCCAGTGGTATCTACAAGCAGTGAGATTTAACAGTGGGGAAAGAAAACCAAGTCCCACTTTTGGGGCACAAAAATGTCAGGGCTGAATGTGGAGTGTGAGCAGGTACCCATGATCTCCCAAAGGTTAGAAAGCAGCAGAGAAAGCTGCAGGTGACAGCTCACTGACTCTTCTCCAACATCACTCATTTGTATGACCTGCTCCATGTGACCGTGGGAAGAGTCCTTCTCATTTATCCTTATTAACATCACTTTTATAAAAAAAATGCCACATCACTCCTCAGACATGTTTGTGGTAGCACATCCCACATTGTATGGGTCTTTTCTGTATGAGTCTATCAGCCCCACTGGAATGTAACTTCCTTTAAAGTTGGAAATTGTGTCTACTACACACATGCACTCCAATCAGAGGGGCTCAATTGAGGCTTACACAAAAATGAATGAATTCATGATCTATTAGTTACTATCCATTGCATGCTTAGTGTTGTGGCTTAAAGAAACATGATAAATGGTCATTCTGATCTATAAAGCAAGGGTTTTCATCTGTCCCCGATGCACACAGGAGAATGGAACTCCCAGTGGCCTTTGAGTCAAGGCTATTTTATTCTCTGTGTTGTCTTATGTGGCACTATGTTTTCTAAAGCCCAAGTTGTTATAGATCTTTGCTTCTGTAATGCTCTACTTGTAGCTTTTCTCTTCTTCTCCAACCCCTTAGGTTTGGTGTTCCTCAGGCCCTTCCCTGCACCATCTTCTACTCTTACCCTAGATTTTCTCCTTGAGTTTCCTTGTCATTTCCAAGACTTTATTTACCATGCACTAGCTCCTGAAGCCCATGTATTTTAACCCAGATCATATCTTTCTTGTGAGCTTCAGACCTGCTTACTAGCAGGACAATTGGTCATCTCTGCTGGGCATCCCATGAGCCCTTCAAACTCAGCAGACATGAAATTGGGTTCATCCTCCTCCTCCCTAAACCTGCTCTTTTACATGTGCTGCCTATTTTCAGAAATAGTACCAATATTCCACCAAATGTATCCAAACTGGAAACCTCATCATCATTATTAGTCTTTCTTTTCATTCACTCACTTATTTACAGTGAAACAGCAAGTTCAGTCTTCACCTTTCTGATCTTCCTCAAGTCTTCCTACTTCTCTTTGTTGCTGCTGCTCCTGCCCTAGCTCAGGCGGGCACTGCCCCCTGTGGATTACTGCACAGTCTTCTCACCACTTTCCGCCTCCCACACATTCCCTGTGCTATGGCAAGAGTCATCTTTCTAGGACACGAGTACATGGTGCTTACTTCTCTGCTTAATATTTTTCAGTGATTCCTCATCACTCCTAATATAAATCCATTTTATACAATACTCCAGAGAGATTCCTGATTCCTGTTCTAGCCTTGTCTCTTTTCATTTCTTCCCAGGAATTTTATTTTCCAATTATATGGAATCTTTTGCAGTCTCTCTCCATATTATGGTTTTTCTTATCCCTGTAACTTTTTAAAAGCTTTTACCTTTGCTAGAAACATTATTTTTGCCTCTTTCACCTGGTCTTTTATTCACTTTCACACCTTAAATGCAACTTCCTCCAGGAAGTCTTCGTTGACCCCTATAAATCCAAAGGAGGTTTCCCCTCTCCGTGTTTCTGAAGCTTACCCTGTGATAGCACTGTCTTGTAACTCTCTGTTTGTCAATATACTCTTCTGAAACTACAAAGCACATGAGAGTGGAGACAGTATCTATCCTTTTCATTAAAGAATCTATCACAGTGCCTTACACACAATGGGTGGTCAACAAATATTTGTTGAATAAATGAATGAATTAAGGAACTGCTGATGGAATTGATTGGTCATCCTCTGGTGTGCATCAGAAAACAGAAATACAGACCCCCTAGAAAAGAAATTAAAATTTCCAGAAATAATTACCAGAAATTATTTTCATCATGCTACCGTATTGCTAATCAAGTCACTCATTATGTCCCACGAATGATCTGCGCCCAAAGTGTTCCAAGTGATATATGTTCTTCTCACTGTTTAGTTGGCTAATCAATATAAAGGCTGCACTCAGCAAATTCTAAGCAAACAAACTGAAGATTTATAGATTTAGGTTGATTTTCAGACATATTTGTAGAACTGCCTAGTGAGGCTTATAAATAATTGACATCCCCTTGGGAAAATATATCTATAAATTGAGATCTCCCCACATTTTGAAAGTATGCTTCTATTGCTTTTCCCAAGTATTGCAAAGCTGAGTGATTTTGTGATAGGCCCAAATACCAGAGGTGGCTGCTGAAACTTCAAATATGTTTATTAGGAGAAAAAAGTATGTGTGTATGTGTGTGTGGGTTTATGCATATATTTGTGTATATATACATACTTTAAATACATTTGCCAGATTGTAATTACTGAAGCTTGTTCCTAAGGAAAATATATTCTATAATGGAGAGAATAGGTTTCCCTGAGTACAATGACTCAAATACAACAGGCCACATATCACATTACCTCTACTACCTTTTCATCCCTAAAATCTGAAAGATCTCTGTTCAACTATTGGCCACTGGGCATTTCTATTAAGGTTCTATTTGGCAGAGGTTTCCACAGTTTGCCTAAAATTAGTCTAACCTGGCAACAGATTGTCTATGTCTGGTTCAAAATCAATAATGAAGTATAGTGTATATAATCACCACATAGTACTTTGATTTTTTCTTACAGGTTAAAAATTGTCAGTGACAATATAACAAGGTCTGGATTCAAATTTCTCTCAGAAAAGATTTCAGGAAGTTCCTTTAGAATGGTTTGAATTCCATTATTCTGGTTTTGAGACCATCCCAGGTAGTTCTAGGGAGTAGAAAATTGCTAAGAATCTCTAAAGCAATTTGTAATAAAAACTTCATTGAAATTCACTTTCTCTTATAAATATGTCCTAAGCTCCACTTTTCAGAGACAAAGGTGGTATCAAGAAATCAAACATTCCTCAGAGGAGAATGTCAGGAGCTGTCCAAGAGAACCAATTACCAGGTACAGGTGGCACGCAGCTCCCTTCGGAGATTTGTTGGTGTCCGGGGATGAATTTAACCATGGTCCTAGGCCAATCCTCACTGGCTGAAATGTCGTTGAGGACAGAGATCTGTGATCAGGGTGAGGATTGGCATGCCCGAGCAAAGAGGGACTCCTTGAGTGAGCTTTGTGTATCCTTTCCTAGTTGATCCCCACTCCTTCATTGGAATGGTGGCTTTAAATTCTATTCCTCAGTTTGATGAATCTGCAATTCCTAGTTCTAACTTTGGCCAATTTCCAGAGTGAGGTTAACTATTCACTTTACCTTTGATGTTCCAATTTTGGACTCTATACTTGCCACCTTGTCATCTTAAACACATTTCCTAAATCCTGTATCGTATACAACATTTATATACTGGACTCGAAGTTCTGTTCTGGTACTTAGCATGATCTCTAAAGATATCACTGCTCAAAAAAGGCGGGATTTCTTAGATTACAACATGCCATTGGGCCAAGCTAAAAATCAAAGAGGTGGTTTATTATGTTGTTTACTATCATGACTTTGATTTTCCTGCATCCTTATTACTACATTTTACTATAACTATTTTCTTATTCCCTTTCTTCCCCATTGACCCATTAACCTCCCACCCTAGATAGTGAGCTGCTTAAAGACAAAGAACAGGTCATAGTTTCCCATGTGTCTAACACAGCAGGTTATAGAAGATGTTTAAGAGCTTTTTCCAAATTGTAACTATTGAAAACAGGATGTCATTAAAATTTATTCCCACAAAAATAGGAAATAAACTGAATGAATTTAAAATGATATTAATATGTAATAGAAGACTAAATCTTGAAATTCTAAAATTTCACTTTGGAATATCTCAACTGATGAAAAGATCTTTTGAAGGGAAAAATTTATATTTCAATTGGACGAATTTATATGCTCTATGAGAATAAAGTGGAATTAAGAAAGGCTTTATCTGTAACATAAAATTTTGGTGAAGAATTCAAAATAATCATGAAAAAGAGAAGTTATTTGATAAGATTTCTCTTATAAAATATTTGTCAAAAAAAGTTTCTCTGAATGAAGACAAAAGGAAAGTACATTTGTGAAAATATTTCGTTAAATTGGTAAATATTATGTTTACCACAATTTAAAAATTATTTTCTAAATTGATGAGGTCCAAAGTAAATAGTCAATTATTTTCAAATTTCTTAAGCATGAAATGCTAACATTTCTAGACCCAATACTGTGTACTAAGCAGTCAGGACCTTTTACATACATTAGCTCATTTAAAAAAAAATTTTTTTCCTCTCAAAAAAGTAACTGTATTTTTTTAGGTAGAAAAGTCTACTTGTACCAAGTACAAGAGAAGTGAGTACACTTCACAAGGGTCTGAAAACCTGAGTGGATAAACATCCATTAATTCCTTTTTTCTAACTTATTTTTGGGGGGTGGGGAATTAGCTCATTTAAATCTAACAACTAGGTAGGGGGTGAATACTGAAATTATCCACATTTTGTAGATAATGAAACAAGCATGAGGAAGCTAAGAATTTACCCAAGATTACACATTTTGTGGGTAGTTAATCTAGGATTCAAACATGAGCAGTCTGGTACATGAACATCTGCTCTTAACAACCAGGCTCTATTGCCTTCACTACGAGGGTGATATACAATGTGGAAGACGGGACCGAGCTGGAGAATATACGGTAGAGGGCATTCCACTGGGGATAGAACTTATAATAATGGTATAAGATGGGGATAAGCAAAGGATATTGAAGAACAACAGGCAGCTCTCTCCACCTATGAGAAGGATATGCTTCTGGAAAAAGAGAAGAGGGAGCAGGGGGCAAGTGGGACCAGAGCATGGTAGACTCAGACTACAGAGGCAGCACCATGAGCTCTTGGATCCCTAAGGGACTGCAAGAAGGCTAGAAGATATCTATAGCTTTTCTAATCTGAGTTCATAAGATCCTCACCTACAATCACACACATGGTAAGTATTTCATTTATACATTTATTCACCAATTGTAGTTGTAACATACGAGAACAAATCCAAGGGGGAAAAATGTAGTTTTTTTTAACAGTATAGTTTTTATCTGTC
This sequence comes from Lepilemur ruficaudatus, assembly GCA_963574885.1. Taxonomy (NCBI): domain Eukaryota; kingdom Metazoa; phylum Chordata; class Mammalia; order Primates; family Lepilemuridae; genus Lepilemur; species Lepilemur ruficaudatus. The sequence goes on along the minus strand of CAUYRT010050897.1, from coordinate 23,674 downwards.
GTATGAACAGGGGACAGAATGGTTCCTTTACCAAATTCTGTTTGAAACAAGCTGACTATATTAAACTGGTTATGAAATCATAAAACTTCCATTATATATGCAACAATAGAGCCTTTGGCTTTGTACAGATTTTTCACAATTAAAATATAACTGAGTTCTACATTGTGTAAATTATGCATTATGACCATTATATAATAATTTTATTATTAACAGTAATGACAAATTTAAATCACTGGGTATTCTGGCTTTCAAAGTTATCATCTCATCTATTGTCTCTAACTTTATCCTCAATGCAACCTTGTACAAATGAAGACAAGGGTATTAAGCAATTTGCTTAATGGCAGATCTGGGAATAAGATCCAGATCCTCTCGGGTGTGTTCAATAATTACTTGTTTATGAACTGACCACTTGGGATTCTCCTAGAGAAAAAACTCTATGAATCTTAGGCCAGCCCACAGGCTCCCTTATGTCAATTTAAGTTAAAACAAAGTTACCCACTTAAAACATTTTTTGATTATGTGATAATTTTATTCATAAAATATTCCTACTGATAATAGCCAAATACAATTTTAATATTCAATCTCAAGTCACTCCTTAAAATCTCAAATTTTGAATGGGTTACAATGATCCAGGCCACAGACAGGAAATACCATAAAGTATGTTAAAATGTAGGCATAAATCTTACTAAAATATGAAATCAAAGGTGAAATATAAATTAAGTAGAGAAGTAGAAAAAATGTTATTTTAAAGTAACAAAAGAATCAGAAGAAATGATAACTGATAAAAATGAAAGGATATACAATAAAAATTTCTCAATGCTGATTATGGAATATGGAAAATAAAAACAAGAGAGAAAGTTCATATTAGGTAAGGTAGAAAAAAGGTCATTATTGAAGTCCACTGAAGATCTTTAAAAACCAGAAAGGGTGATTTTTATAGAAGTATTAAGGTGAATATTGGAAAGCCAATAAAATTACTATGTGGATGGATTTTATAAATGAGAGTTTAGAAATTAATCTCTAAGCCAGAATTTCAGCAAACTAGAATTTAGGCAGAACTTTATAAATAACACAAGTTTTATGTACCCACATCTGTGGACAGAGATTCAAATCATCCTTTTTGTTTTCATTTGAGGAAACTGAGGCCCAGATATTGATTAGCCCAAAAGCACACAGTTAGGCCAAAGCCACGATTCATATACAGGCTCACCCTAACATTTCCAGGGCTTGGCACAGAGGACAAAGAGGCCCACAAACCCTATGCCACACACTGCATCCCATAGCCGCCAGCCCTGCCCCTTTCTCTTCCCTCTCCTGGCTCCTCCATGCTGCGTGCACACTGGACATAGCCTGCAATTCCAAGATATGCTCAAGCAACTACCCCTTCAACCCCAGCTCAAAAGTGAGTAACTCAGGGGTGCAGGTGGGAGGGTGGTTTGGGGAAGAAGTCAAAGCAGGACCCCAAATGGAGCTTAGACTTTCTGAGCAGAGAATTCAGGGGCCCAGTTATCCAGACTGTGGTGCAGAAGCTGAGGCTTGGGCTCTCGTGGGCAAGTCCCCTTTATGCCAGGGAATCCTCCCACGGAGGTGAGGGACATGGCTACAGTAAGGGAGCACAGGTCCCTTAGGCATATCCACTCAGCTGAAGCCTTCCCTTCCCAAGTCTAAGAGTAGTGCTTTTATAAATCCCTTAGGTTTATATAGCATTTGTGGTCAAAAAAGTGGTTTCACAATATATAATCTCGTTTGATCCTTCCAGGACACCTGTGCGGTAGAAAACACAGGTATTACTGAGGAAATTAAGGATCCTGGATAAGGCACTCAACATCCCAAAGTCAGAAAGAAGCAGAGCTCAAGTTTTACTCACCTCCCTCCATTCTGTTTCCCCTTCCCCATTCTCTGTCCACTCTGCCTTCCAATAACTTCCCACAAAGCCGTTCTTCACTGTTTGAAAGACACGACACTAGAGCACAACCAAAATATATTTTCTCATAGTTCTGGAGGATAGAAGTCCAAGATCAAGGTGCCAACCAATTCAGTTTCTGGTGAGGGCTCCCTTCCTGGCTTGCAGAGGGCCACCATTTTGTGATTTCACCTGGCCGGTCCTCTATGTGTTAACATAAGACAGACGGAGCTCTGGTCTCTCCTTTTCTTCTTTTTTAAAAAAATATTTGTTTATTTATATATTTATTTTAATTGACAAATAAAAATTATATGTGTGTATGTGTATATGTGTGTGTGTGTGTGTGTGTGTGTGTAGTGCACAGCATGCTGTTTTGAAATATTCTCTTTTTATAAGGGCACCAAGTCCTACCAAATAAGGACCCCATACTTGCGCTGACATTTAATCTTTATCACCTCTTCACAGGCCCCATCTCCAAAGACAGTCACATTGCAAATTAGGGCTTCAACATACAAATTTGGTGGGGGGGAGCACAAACATTTAGCCCATGATGTTAATCCAGATATAAGACACATTTCTATTTCCAAAGTAATGCCCAGTAAGTCATCCCTCACCCTATTTTGCAGGATCTCATTAGAGTTGATTCAACACAGAGCTGCTCAGCTCTGTTTAATTCCATACATAGTTGATTACCTTCTGTATGCCAGAAGCACCTGAAGAGCTTAACATTCTAGATAGATCTACTTATAATTACAAATGTGTACCAAGTGTGATGATAGACACACAAAGCATCCCATGAAAGTCTGTCCCAACTGTTGCTGTCATGAGCAAAACCTAGACTCAGACAGCTTCACCTCTTCCACCAGCCACAGGTCGCTATTTCTCAGCTGCTGACGTGCCCACCCTAACGCACGGCTAGCGGAGGTTAACTTGCCCAGGCTTTTTTCCAGTGGTAAACATACTTAAGATGACACTCTACATATGATTTTATATTCTGCCATATTTATTCATTATTCACTTCTAGTTAGCAAATATTTATTGAGCCAGAAATCATGCCAAGTGCTGGGGAAACAGGGGAGAATAAAATGAGCATGACACTGCCCTCGTGAAGCTCTCAGTTTATTAACTGTACGGAAACCATTTCACTATGCCATGGAAAACCTTTCTAGGATAAGTTTTGTGTCTGCTTTGCCCAAAATATAAAACTTTTTTCCTAATACTGGACATTTATGATTTCTATAATAATGAAGTAGCTATGATGAATAGCATTGACCATATGTCCTATTATTTCCTTGGAATGGAGTCTAGAATCTTCGTTTTTAGGTTGTAATATAGATTAATCCCACAATCAAGGGAAGTAATTTATAATCAACTTGAGATCATATATTTTAAACTCTTGTGTAATGAAGAATTATACAATGATATCTTTATAAAAGCAAAAGAAAGATACAATGTATAATCATTGAGACAGAATATTTTCTTGTCAGGGATCTATGTCAGTTCTGCCGTCCTCTTCAGTTGTTTCATGTTGCAGAGATGTCTGAAATAAGTTTGATCTTTTTTCTTCTTTAATAGTATCTTTTTGGTTGCTGTTCTGCTTGGATACTTTAAAGATTTAATTTATTTCTGTACATTAAATCATGTACACCTCAAATATATACAATTTTTACTTGTCAATTATGCCTCAAGAAACCTGGAAAAAAGTTTCAGCAGTTTATATTTTTATCTGTGATCTCCCTTATTGATGTTAACTGAAACACACAGAGCCTTTTTGACCTACATATTTAGATCATTTTTCTGCTAGCAAAATTGTCAACAATAACTCTGAATGTTTGTTTGCTTCTCCTGGTAGGTATAGCTATAGTAAGGTTAGAATCTCAATTTTTTATTCTTCAGCTGTGTCATCTTCTTTTGAAACACAGTATTTAAATTGATTTTGCTTATTCACCTGCTTTATGGAAGTCCTTCTTCCCAAATTTTCACTCAACTCGCTGATGTGATTTTCCCAGTGTCAGCTCTGCACTTCACATTTCCAAAACTGATTTGAATTCTCCTACTGATTTCATCTCTATTGTATCCATCTCCTACTTGCCCTGTTTTCCTTTTATTTTGACTTTCTCTTCTTTTGAATTTTGGTGACTATTCCAGAAAAGCTGAATCTTCATGTATCTTATTAATTTCTAGTTTTCTTTTTTTTTCTAGATTCTCACACAAATCATTTTCATGATATACTTACTATAACTTTTCAAAATAATGTCTCATTTTTCTCAGTGCAAAAGGGCTTTTTATGGTCCCTATTCATGTTTACATGTTGCCAGTTGTTGCTTTTTGTTGATTCACCCAGAAATCAAGAGATATCTAGGCAGACTCATTTACTGCTTGCCAATGAAGAGCAGAAGTACCCACCCGTCAACCCACTCTCACTGTACGCCTCTCTGGGATCAATAAGGCCCAATTGTCAGTTTCCAATAGGCTTTTTTCTGGTAGGGTCCTTCTAAACTTCACATCCACTGCCTGATTGTTTGCACTAAGGATGGACAAAGAGCATAGAAAGCAATTACTGTCAGTACAAAATGTCACCCACACACTCCACCCTACATTTTCTTGTGGAAACAATCCCACCCAGAATACAATATACTGCTGCCAGTTCTCCAACCCTGAGGCTACTTTCTGCCTGGTTATTTTGTGGGGCTCAGCATTTCCGACTAGAGGAGAAACAAGACAGGTGGCCAATACTCTGCCTCAAAGAATGATGGTTCTGCACGACAATTATCTCACAAACAAGGAAGCAGACACTGCAGGAAAAGCGGATCTCGCCACCTTGAAGGGAATTATTTTTATTAAAGTTGGGCTATGGTTGCTATGGTTGCTTTTTCAGTTCAGTTTCATCATCCTTATGGTTACTAGAACATCCTTCCAGATGTTCCGGATTTGGTTTAATGCTAGCATTGCTTATTTGGTTGGTTGGTTGGTTTGTTTTTCTGTTGGTAATTTTGATCTTCCCACACCTTCATAGGAACTTGTAAAGGTTTACACCAGGGGTTGCTAGCTATGTGTTATTTTAAACCTAAAAAGTAGACAACTTTAATCTGAAAGTTGATTTACAGAGGTACACACAAACAGAATTATTACATTGACCATTGTGATTAGACAAAGCCTGCTATGTTTAAACTACTTACTAAACTAGTTATGGTTGTGTGAACACGGGTCAGGCCAAAAGCCATTCAAAAGGATATTCAAGTACAGAAGGCACCTTGTTGTTCAACGATCAGTCAAACCCACAAAGTTGGTAGCTTATGATTTAAGTAAAATAATATTTTTCTCCCTAAGTTTTTGTCTTTGTAAGACTCCCTATCACTTCATACCATGCAGTAACCACTTGAATGTTATGCCAGTTCTGAAGAAACATTAAGAATCAAAGATAATCTGGTGACCCTCCCCCTAAATCACATACACACACACATACCCCCTACACAAAAGCACACATGTGCACACATGAACATGCTTAGTTGGGAAAACAAGTTAGAGAGTTAAACACAGACTCATCAAATAAAAGCATTCAATCCATTGCAAAACTCAACCCCGATAGGATGCTCCGGGAAAATGAGTGGAAGGACGCCTTCAGGGAGAATTATAAGTTGCATCAACTTTTACCGTAAAAGAAGCTTGACAGTATTATAAGTCACACCAGGAAAGTTTGTCATTATGATTAAGTACCTTTCAACTATTAAAGTAAAACATGCCCAACTTAAAACTAAGAAAGCACAGCATTTATCTTTATATTATGTGAGAATGCACAGAAAGAAGAGTATAAGACCATAAATAACTTTTCTCCACTCAAGTTTGCATCTTTATTCTGAAACCCATTTAGAAAACAATAGAATGAGGTACCATGGGAATAAAGGATCATTTCCATTAGACTTTAATGTGTGATTGTTCAGTAATGTAATTGAAGGCATGACAGTAGCACAGTGCCAGGGTCCTATTACAAGGACACTATATCAAAATAACATGTACAGAGTATTTTACATCATTTTCCCCCATTTTCCAATATTGTACTAAGTTCCATGTCAGATCATCAGGTCACAGTTATAACTAATTTTACTTATCAGCTAAGGGATGCTGGTCTCTCACATAATGGTGTACAAGAATTACATCTCAAATTTACAAGTGTTACTGTTTCTTCACCTTCATTCCTTTTTTATTTGACCTTCCAGAGCTAAAGATCAGAAAGTGGCTAGAATCACAGAGACAAAAATAAAGGAAGTGTCAAAACAATGGATGCAAACTTTCTTTAAAGAGTAGCCTTGCTATTTTTAAGTTCTGTATGGGTTATATACAGACAACATAAAGATGGACTAAATGCCTGCCCAGTGCTGGGCCTGATGGGCAGGAGGCTACATGGTAAACAAACAGCGACTTTCTGAAGGGGACTAGTACTTAGCACAGTGCCTGGCACATTGTCGGCACTGAAAAATGTTATTAAATGAACATTAATTGACCAATTACTTTTCTTTTAGAAGCTTCTGTTCAATAGGAAAATTTAATTCATTACCCAAAAGGATTTTTATTGGAATCCTTTCTGTAAACTTGTTATCTTTCTGGCTATGGCCCCCTAATTTTTTGAATGAGACAAACCAGATTGTCTAACATCATGGATACTTCTAATTTGTATTAGTGTCCTAGTGTATACATTAATAAAGGTGTATTAGCTGCCTGTAGCCCTGCATTTTTGCTGTAGAAAGCCATGGCAATCCCATTTAAAATCTTTTAACCTATTCACTTCACGGTAGCGGCAGTAGCAGAGCCTTCTGGGCTTTGTAACATAATAGTGCCCCTTTATCACGCTGAATGGTTTATTAGAACCTGCTTGTACTGATGATTTAGTTTTACCATAGTGAGGCCACCACTCCAGGGCTTTCTATTCTGTTTGGGGACTCTTCCGTCATTTTAATGTTTAGGGGTTTGTTTGTTTTCTTGTGAAATGGGCTTTCATTTAATTTTAGCATTATTTACATTATTTATTATGGGGAGACAAACTGAAGACTGGGGGTTGAGAACAGTGCACTGCACTGCGGAATCACTCTGAAATCTGCGGCTCACCAATATCACCGAGAACATGCAGACCCTCAGAAGGCGTCACACACAGACGCTTGCTCAAACGAACATGCTGTTCAGTTACAGAAACAAATAGAAAAATAATGCTTAACTTCCTTCAAAATTTGAATTTTGCTAACCCAACTGCTCTATCATAGTTGATGGAGTTTCTGACCCTCCTAATTCCCTTTGTCTTTTTTACTTCTCAGTTTCTGGCAACTAGGGATGCTAAGGGTAGAAAACTTATCAGCCAGGACCCAATCTTAAGTGAGGTTACACTTCTTACTCCATTTTTTAAATTCTGTCTTTGGACTCTATTTGTAGGCATGGAAGTCTGCCTTTACTTCCATTCTGAACCCCGTCTAGCTCCTCTGTCCCATACTTCCATCTCCCCATACAAGGAGTGAGCCTGCACAGAACCTCAGCCTGCAAGGCATCAGTGGGCACAGCCTCCTTTTGGAGTTAACTCTGTCCAGCCTATGCTGTGAACCGAGTAACTGGGCTGGACTGGTCTTGGCTTGTTCCTCCTCTCTGTCTAAAATAAGCTTTAATTATGAATAAATTTCCCTTTTCACCCTTATAAGATGTGAGGTATAATGACAAACCTAGTAACAGGAAAACTAAATTTGAAAAAATAATATGATTTTTCCAGAAAAATGCAACTTTCATAATAAACATAAAATCACTGTGAAAATTTATGTTATTACTGAATTACTGTTACTTTAGAAATGGAAGAACATAATGTTCTAAATTAAATTTGGTAAGATAAGGATTGATTGACAGATACCTGCTTCCATTTAACCACAGGCGTCAGGAATACCTTTGATTTTTTTTCAGGCCACTTCTGAAATCATCAAACAGAGGAAAAGCATTTTTTAAAATAATAATTTAAGGGCCAGTTAGTATAACTAACAAAAACCTTGTCATTTTAAAATCAATCAACAGAACCCAAAGGCTAAAATCATGCCACCTTCATTCTTAACATCAGCAAGAGATGAGCAATTTAATTAGGCCTGAAATCCGATGATCAAGAAAACATGAGGGGAAAAAAAAACACTATGTGGTGAAACGCTAAAAAACTAAATACTTATAAAACTATTTCCTAGTAACTTTGCCATGGATTAGGCTGATCTGGAGTTACAGGCCTTCAATGGCCCTTGAAATGGTGAAATTATTTGTATTTCTGGCCTTACAGAGACCACTATATTCCACTATGTTCACTGTGGAAATCAACAAAGAACAAAGAAACTCAATGAAGCTGAATTTTTCCAAATGTAGGCAGCCTGCAATGCAAAGATACCCTTCCTAGTGACACATCCAAATGAACTCCATCCAGAATCAAACCTTTGCATTTGGAGACCTTTAGTGGAGGGGGGGAAATAAGCTAATGAATAAATTCCATGACTACTTTTTTTCTGGTATGCAAATTTTCTTTGGCAAGTTCTGTATAACAAAAATCTCATTGAATTTAATGAAATCGATGCAACAGCCAAAAGTTAATACCATTGAGGTACCAAATGCTACAATCACCATTGTTGTTTGATTGACTTCAAAGAGTAACCTACAAAATATCCTTGATCTCTTTTTCAGTTTCTGAGAATTTCAGAACTTCAGTTAGTAACATAATATCATTCGTTTCTAGTTAAAAGGAACTGCCCAAAATAACAGCAGCATTCCTGTTTTCTCGGGTATAACTTCCAATCTGTCTTTAGTCTGAGTTTGAAAAAACAAATGAAATTTAGCATTGATTTTTAAGACACATATATCCAGATCTCACTTCCTAATAAAATAGATCCTTCTACATTCTATAATGTTGTGTGAACAAGCTTTATTACTACAGATAGCATTGACTTACGGTATTAACTAGTATTAAAACATGTGTTACAACGGTTTCAGTAAAAAACTGAAGAAATCTTCCTCCATAGCTCTGAATATGATCTAAGTTTTCGAGAGTTGTATAACTCTAAGTAACAAAATGTTTCAATCTGCTTTTCTCTGAATAGTTTTGTTTTAAATATTTTATGTCTTTAGCATCTAGCAGGATGTTTAGCTTGTAATGGGTACTTAATAAGTATATGATAAATTAATAAGCATATAAAGTGAATAAATAAGTTAATCATTAAGTGATGGACAGCTTTTTCAAAATTTATGTCCTTGAGAAGTTCCTACAAATGCAGAGGATATAATCTCCATATTTAATGTGGGAAAGGGAAACTAATTTAACTCAACCAGCAGGAAATCTTCCCCAAAAAACCTAACCATGTATAGCAAAACTCCTGATTCAGATTTTTAAAATTCTCCTATTTAATAAAATGTTTATGTCCAATTTTTAATCTTTTTAAATCACTGTTAAGTCTCACTGATGAATGGCTGGGCATTCATTCTAGTACTTTCTTCTACGGTTTTAGCATGGATAAAAAAGGAAGAAACCAAAAGCCACTGTGCTCTTGTTTCTAAAACATGATGTTATTACTAATATGATGATGGCAATCAACAGGAACACAGAGAGAAGATGCCTTCAGCCTTTAAATATCCACACAAAATTGTTATTATTGCCTCCCCCGCCCCTACACACACATGGCACCCGAAGGATCAGCCTGTATGACTTCTAAAGCAGTATAAGCTGGGTTGGGGGTGGGGACCGTATACTCTGATAATAAGAAAACTGGTGTCAAAAACCACGGAAATACTAGTGAGAAATTATAGTTATGAATATTATTATGAGTATAGCTATGAATCATAGATAAGAGTATTGATTTTGGAGACTGATAACCTTTCATTTTACCTTAGAGCCACTGCTTTATAGTTGTGTGATCCTGGGCAACTTGTTTAATGGCTAAGATTAGTTTCCTCATTTTTAAAGAGTACATAATAATACCCAGTCCATCAGGTTGTTAGGAATATTAAATAGCCAGTCACCTAATAAATATAAAATTTATACACTTTCTGCATACTATATGTGTGTGTGTATACGCTGCTTTGAGTAGCTTAAACATAATAGTTTTTCCTAAAATTTGAAATTTTATTCTACTTTCTACTATTATTTAGAATTTCAAAGCATAGAAATGTACAGAGAAATAAAGTATGTCTGATGGTAAAAACAAACAAATTATTTGGCTAAATATGAAGCTATTCATAAAATGAAATTTTATCTTATTATTGAGAGTATAGTATATCATTTAAAATACTTCAAATCAGCTACATAGACTTATCAGATATTTTATTTCTACCTAACCTAGCATGTTATGATTAATTCTGAACACCTATAACATAATCTTAAACTCTAATGTGACAAGTCAGAAAAATGAAGGACTTTTTTTAAACCCAGCCTTTCATAATTTAAAATGTAACCTTTTGGTTTACATGATGCCTGCAAGCAGTGACATAGATGTTGACAACATTAATATCACTATTTCTGTCACTAAAATCTATAGCAAATACATTAGCAGCCACAAACGGAGGTAGTTTTCCAGAGAGCTTGCTAATTGCATTGCAGCTGTGAACTTACTTTTGCAGCGTTGATACATAAAAACACAGAGCTGAGAAAGAAACACAAACCGTGGAAAGACATGTAAACAGGTTGATACCTCCTTTTGATTCTGTGTATTTTTATTTAGATGACATATTGTGTTCTCACTATCGATATTGTGGGATATTTCCCAAATGATGATCAAAGAAACAAAGCATATCTACTCTTTGTTTGAAAATTTACCAAATGCCCCAAATTAAAGGTAGGTCTTAGTTGAGTGGGAGAGCAGGTCTATCTTAGACATGGGATCTAGGATGAACTAAATTCTTACTCATCTTGATTTGGCTGTATCCATCTTCAGTCTACCAATTTCCTAGAGGGCAAAGAAATCTTCAAAGCATGAATCCCTGCTGATAACATTAGATAATGTGGTCAGAAGATGACCTGTGAGCGGCTAAGCTGGGACTCACACGCTGCCAGCCTTATCAGCAGAACCTACAGTTTTAACCACTGCACAGCACTGACTTTACATCAGAAGGCAAACCTACCCACCATATGTTCCTGATAACAGAGGAAACGTGATTTTCAGTTCTGAGCAATTAATAAGTAAGCCATCACTCTGTTTCTATCATAAAACATAAATACAATTCATTATCATATCTCTGCTCCCCGATTTTGCTATTTTTTTAAAACTAGGATTAAAAGCTAAAAAATCACTTTACTTATACCATCTACTGAGAATCCCAGCTCTTTAGAACTGGAAAGAATTTTTTTGACTGCTTGTTTTCTTTCTCATTTTGTATATGGAAAAGAAAAATAGGTAGAGAGAAGATGAGGGCCTCTTCTCCAGTCCTGGGCTGGCTGGGGGCACCAGGGCCCTGGCTTCTGGACTCCTGCTCATTCTACTGCCTGTCTCAGCAGAGTTCCCCAAGGATGTACATTTTGTAAAAGTCTATTTTCCTCACACACCTCAGAAAAAACACAGAGTATTCATTAGATTTCATTGCCTGAACTATTACCCAAGTTGTAAAAGGATAAAGACATTTTCGTTTAAAGCAGCATGATACACCAGTGGGCAGTGGTTGTAAATTCAATGTTCTTCTAAGAATTTACCTAAGAACAGGAAAGGACAGATATACTTTTACTTGATAGTACTGCCATTCAGTTAAAAGAAAAAACCTTCCAAATAAAACAAGTTATTGGCAGTAAAATGTGGGGTTTCCCCATCAACCTGAACATCAAATACCAACTCAGGAAGCCCTAACTGCCAGTGTCAAGAAGACAAGGCATTCATAAATGGGGTGTTGTTAGAATTTGCCTTCTGCAGTGGGTTTCTCTTTTTCCTTTTATGCTCTGTTCTTTATAATTGCCTAATAACAAAACATAATCTTAATTTTGTGTATTTGACTTTGTAATTAACTTGATTCATATGGAACTTAAAGGTGGAGGTATATCACATAGCCTGTGAGAAATCGTTCATGGTTCATGAGTTATTTAAATAATGCTAATTCTAAATCCCCATATATTATGATTTGCCCTAAAGTGATAACCAAGAAGTTAAGGAAAAAGAAAATAACTCATGAATAATTGGACCTTTTATATTTGAGATTTAAAACTTAACAGAACAATCTAGACTTTGTTCTTACTAATAATGCTTTTTCATGTACTTGAGCTAAATAAAATCAGAGTTTACTAAACATAGTACTTCAGTCATCTTATGTCTACATTGAAACAAAGGGGAAGGGTGTTTGCGATTAATATTGTTTTGAATGAAGGATTCACTTTGATTCTGATTTAAAATATATTATAAAGATGGAAATAAAAAAAAGAAATGGCCAAAGATGATGAAAATTCCTTAGAAGCAATAAAGGAATATTTTGATAGATCTGTGTTTCTCCTGAATACCAATTAAAATATTTTATTGTTTTACACACATAGTTGACCTTCAATCTACATAAGTTCATTACAGCTCTACATATTGTATTTTATTGCACAACGACTTGTACCACAAAAATTATAAAATCATTTGTTCTAGTAATCTCACTACTGGATATCTACACAAAGGAAAAGAAATCATTATATCAAAAAGATACCTACACTCGCATGTTTATCTCACCAGTATTTATAAAAGCAAAGATATGGAATCAACCTAAATGTACCTCAGTGGATGACTGGATAAAGAAAATGTATGGACACACACACACACACACACACACGCACACATACCATGGAATACTACTCGGCCATAAAAAACGAAATCATGCTTTTTGCAGCAACATGGATGAAACTAGAGACCATTATCTTAAGCGAAATAACTAAGAAACAGAACGTTAAATACCACATGGTCTTACTTATGAGTGGGAGCTAAATAATTTGTACACATGGACATGGAATGTGAAATAATAAACACTGGAGACTCAGAAAGGTGAGAGGGTGGGAGGGGGGTTAGGGATGAGAAACCACCTGTTGGGTACAATGTACGCTACTCAGGTGATAAGTGCATGAAAAGCCCAGGCTTCATCACCATGCAGTATACCCATGTAACAAATCTGAACTTGTACCCCCTAAAAACGATTATAAAAGCAGGCTGTGAGAGAATGGGAGTCAGAAGGAACATGGGACACATTTCGGTCTAAGTGCAAGGGCATGGGTTTGAATCTCACTCAAACTCTCACCAGATGTGTGATCTTGGGCAAGTGTTTCACTGATTTGAGCCTTGAATTCCTTTTCTGTATACAGAGGGATAATAAAACCCACCTCATATGCTTATTTTAGCAAGGATTGCATCTACCCAAAAGAGCATAAGACATTCTGTTATAAAGTTTTTTATCTTTATTTTTTTGAGATGGGGTCTTGCTATGTTGCCAAAGCTGGCCTCAAACTCCCAACCTCAGGCAATTCTCCCGCCTGGGCCTCCAAAAGTGCTGGGATCACAGGTAAGCACCACGGCGTCTGGCCCTGCTTTCATTCTTATACTCTGCAACTTGTTTCTCTGTGTCACAAGAATGGTTTCGAATCATAATTTGTGTCATTGCAGTCCCTTGGGCTACTGTCTCAATGCACTAAGAATACAACGCAAGCCCTTCAGATACTTTCGAGGCCGTGTATGATCTGGCCCCTTCCTTTCTCTAGCCACATCCCATATCACTTTCTCTCTCTCTCCCAACAGACTTCAGACATCATTGTCATTCATTTCTTCAAATGTATCCAGACCTGACCCCAGGGCCTTTGCACTCACTTCCCCTTCTACTTGGGATGCTTTTCTTCCTCCCCTTTGCATTACTGGTTGCTTTTCACTCTATAACCAGCTTATCGCTTTTTCTTCGAGGCCGTGCTATGGTAAAGTGAGGCTGCCCCACTAGTAATATTCGCTTCCCTTTCTTTCTTTCGTCCACAGGATGTAGCATAATTTGTCATTATTTATTTTTCTGTTACATATTTTTATTCCCCATCCACCAATTAGAATGTAACCCCTGTGCCTAGCACCAAGCTAGGGACAGAGCAGGCCAGACGCTTGGCTCTTCCTTGTAGAATCAAAGAATGTGTAGGATATGCATTGGGTATGACCGTCCACCCCAGTGCATACCCAACTATACGAAGAGGAAGGTATTAAAAGAAATGCAACTTGAATATTTTAGCAGTGCGAGCCATTACCGCATCATCGCTTGGCCCGAGTTCAAGGCTAGCTTTGGCCTGAAAGCATTCGGCGTGACCTTATAACGCACAAAAACTAAATCCACTGAAATGTTTTAGTGGGAACCTCATATCCTATTTCAATCTTTTATTTCATAGATAAAGAAACTCTAGCCTAGGCCTTGCTCTCTTAACACCCTCTTATTTTTTAAAAAAGAAAAGAATCCAGTTTCCCAAAAATAGAGTAAAAATTTTATTTTATGAATGGCGTTAGTTCACAAATTTTGTGGCTGAGTCAGTACTCCATGGTATACATGTACCACATTTTATTAATCTGCTTGTGTATTGATGGGCACCTGGGTTGATTGCACATCTCTGCGATTGTGAATTGAACGGCAGTAAACATTTGAGTGCACGTGTCTTTTTGATAAAATGATTTTTATTTTCCTTTGAGTAAATATCCACTATTGGGATTCTGGATCAAACAGTAGGTCTACTTTTAGTTCTCTGAGGTATCTCCATACTATTTTCCCCAGAGGTTGTACTAGTCTGCAGTCCCACCAGCAGTGTATGAGTGTTCCCTTCTCTCTGCATCCACACCAGCATCTGTGTTGTGGGACTTTTTGATACAAGCCATTCTCACTGGAGTTAGGCGACATCTCATTGTGGTTCTGATTTGCATTTCCCTCATGATTAGAGATATTGAACATTTTTTCATATATTTTTTTTTTTGTCTGTTAGTCTATCTCCTTTTGAAAAGCTTCTGTTCATGTCTTTTGCCTGCTTTTTTGTGGGATGGTTTGATTTTTTTCTTGATGATTTGTTTGAGTTGTTTGTAGATTCTGATTACCAGCCCCTCACTGGGTGTGTAGCATGCAAATATTTTCTCCCATTCTGAAGCTCGTCTATTCACTCTAATGATTGTTTCATTGGCTGTACACAAGCTTTTTAATTTAACCAAGTCCCATTTGTTAATTTTTGTTGTTGCTGTGACTGCCTTTGGGGTCTTCTAGAAGAGTTTTTCCAACATTTTCTTCTAGAAGTCTCACAGTTTCACGTCTTAGGTTTAAGTCTGTTATCCACCGTGAATTAATTTTGGTGAGAGGTGCGGATCCTGCTTCAGTCTTCTGCCTGCGGCTGTCCAATTTCCCCAGCACCATTCATTGACGAGAGAGTCTCTGCCTCAGTGTAAGTTTCTGTCTGCCTGTCAAAGATCAGATGGCTGTATGAGGATGGTTTCATATCTGGGTTCTCTGTTCTGATCCATAGGTCTGTGTGTTTGTTTCTGTGCCCAGTACCACGGTGTACGCAATCAACACGCATGCGCACACATAGTAGTAAAACTCGACGGAAGCCAGGGAGGTGGGAGTGGGGTAAATTCACACCTAACGGGCACAGTGCGTGCTCTCTTGGTGACGGGCACACTTGCAACTTTGACTCAAACTGCACAAAGGCAAATCACGTGATCAAAACGTCTGTACCCGTCATATTCTGAAATTTAAAAAATATATCATTTTGCTTCACTTACTCTGAACCATTGTCTTGTTTACTGCATTCCCGTAGACTCAACAACCACAGACCTACCCATCACCAATTATTCGTTGGGGCCTCATGTTACACATTTTATGAGTTTTATCTTATTTTGTTCTCATAACTCCCTATATTTTAGGTAACTTTATCGCCGTCACTGAAGAGACAAGGAAACCAATTTTTCGCAAGCTGAGCAGCTAAGAAAAGGCCAAGCAGGAGAACAGCTGGGGCAGACAGGTGCCCAGGCCTTAAGCTTGCTACCACCCTGCCTCTCTCTAGACTGAGCTCCGGTCGGGCAGAGAAGCTAACACGGTTTTCCATGAGCATTGTGTTTTATTACAAAGGAGCAGCTTTTCACCACCGGTGGGAACAGGCTCTTTTTATGTAAAGTGATTTTTATCTTTGGCAAAAAGCAACTGCAACACAAAGTCATATTTCACTCTTCTCAGAGCGTGGATCCCCACGTACATCTCCCTAAGTCGACAGGACTGGAGGAAAGAGATCTCTCCCCGAGCATCTATTTATAGTTACACAGTGTGAATCGCCGTGTGCTCGAAAATCACTTAACCACGTTTCAATCATGTTAGTGAAACCCTCTGGCCAGCATCTCGTTTCTGTTTCTGAGGTGAGAAAAGGGCTTATTGCATGTATTTAAATGTGTGTGTTCATGGGGGTGGGGGGGGAGTTGGAAGGAGGGAGAGAGAAATCTAACAGGGACAATGGCGGGCAAAGTTCAGCTGTCATCCAAATGCCTCCCCCACCCCCATCCTCTGCACTGTTAACTCTTTGGAAAGGTAAGGCATTTGGCAAGAACGCCTTGGTTGTGGCAGACATGGGGATTGGTGCTCAGCATAGCTTTGTTGCAAAACCTTGGACTTCCCGGTCCCTTGTCCAGGTTTCTTAAAGAAACGTATCACCTTCTCTCCGGTTCTTAGAAATTGATTGTTTTCTTTTAGAAAAAGAATAAGAATAAGAAAGGTGTTACCAGGGAAAGCATCCTTGTGGCCTCCTTAGTTATGTGGGTGGGGTGGGGTTAATGGGGCCCAGGCGTAGCCATTGACTAGGCGTAGAAGCAGGTGACTCCACCCCTGGACCACATAATGGGCTACTAGATGTCAGCACGACAAAGCCCGGCTCATGAGAAGTGATCCCAGGACTTCTGTGAGTTCAGCTGGGAAGCAGGAGTTCTGTGTTTCGTTGGGAATTTATGACCTGGTGGAAAATTAACCCCGAGTACTGTGGCTACTCTGGGTTAATTAACCTAGAGCAGGTGGCTCCTTACCACCTCAAGGAGAGATATTTTTTTTTCTGAAATTAAAACCAACCCAGAAGAAAGCAGCACCCAGAGATGAAGAGGTGTGGGTTTAGGGGTGGGATTTGACACTGTTTGATCCCTTGTTGTCCTGCCCTGTCCCAAACCAGCAGTTAGGTTATTAAGTATCAAATGTCTAATTTCCTTAAGTATTAAGTTTGACAACTGATCTCTCTGACATTTCACTTTGACATTTCCTGCTTTATTTTTATTGTGAAGGTACATCCTCAGTCTTTCAAATGTCCATTGTGGCTTGTGATTCTCTTTCACATTTTGTTTTTAGATCAATTTTTGTGAAACCATGGATAAGTCAAAAATTTGTGTTATTTTCGAATAGAAGTTCCATTGTGGAATGAATGCAGCTCAGGCAGCTCAAAATGTCAGTGAAGTGTTTGGGAAGCATGTGGCTGATGAACACACAGTACATTGATGGTTTGAGAAGTTCTGTTCTGGTGATTGTAACCTTGAAAGTGAGCCACGTGGGCGACCTGAGACCAAGGTGGATAACGATGAGCTGAAAGCCGTAGTGGAGGCGAATCCATCTCAACCTACGCGTGAATTAGCAGCAGGGTTTGATGTTACTACTCCAACAAATCAGCAAGGTAAAGAAGCTGGATAGATGGGTACTCCATGAATTAAATGAGCATCAGAAGAGAAATCGTCTAGAAGCTTGCCTTTCTTTGCTGTCATGACATAAAGGCGAGCCATTTCTACACCATATTGTTGTGTGTGTGACGAAAACTGATTCTTTTTGACAATCGCAAGCATTCGGCACAATGGTTGGATAAAGATGAAGTGCTGAAACACAGCCCAAAACCAAATATTCATGAAAAAAAGCTAATGATGTCTGTTTGGTGGTCCAGCGCCTGGTATTATCCACCACAGCTTCATGAAACCTGGTCAACTGATTCCAGCGGATGTCTCCTGCACCCAGTTGGATGAAATGATGAGGATGCTTGCGATTAAGCAGCCAAGATTGGTCAGTAGAGAAAGGCCAGTCCTCTTGCAAGATAACATTCAACCCCATGTTGCACAAACAATGCTGCTCAAACTACAGAAGTTGGACTTGGAAACTCTCTGTCATCCACCGTATTCACCAGACCTTGCACCAACTAACTGCCACTTCTTCCAGGCTTTGGCCCACTTCTTGCAAGGAAAAATACCCAATTCTGATCAAGCTGTAGAAGATGCCTTTCATGATTTCATCCGCACTGGCTCTCCAGGCTTCTTCACGGCCGGCATAAACAAGCTACCGCTAAGATGGCAAAACTGTGTTGACGGTCCAGGCGCAGGCTTCGATTACTTGCGCTGCTTCTTGTTTGAGATACAACAAACTAAACTTTTGATTCGAAATTGGAAATTTCATATTTAATGACCTAATACAACCTTGCAAACTTCAGTTAGTTAACCCAACAAATTCCACCTTTTCGTTTATTTATTTATTTTGGCTCAAACAGTCTTATTAGGGTTTCTGTCATTTTCAACAAAGACTCTTGATTAGTATAGATTGAAAAAAATCAATGCTTTTAAGAAGTTTTCAATAGAAAACAACAAATTCGGTTATCTCTTCATCACTTTATGAAATAACTTTCTAAAAGAGTCTGTATATGCTAAGAGGCCCCCAGGTGCTTTCCTAATAAATTTTAAATTGACAGTTGATTTTTCTCTACCGTTTAATCCATAATAGGTCCCACAGCTGCTGGCAGGTTAGTCTGCCAGGCCCCCAGAAAATGAAATTACTTTTCAATTTCTCTCTTGAGCCTTCATCCAAAGGATCAGCTCTAACGATGGAAGCTCCAGGTCAAGAGGAAAGATACTTGTGGTTGGAAAAGCGATTTGCTAGCTAGTGCCAGGTTATACTGTCATCCTTGGTCCACAGGTAACATAGTCCTCTTGATAAATCCTACACGTTACAGTAAGCAAATTCCAGATGATTGCACAGACAGGGGGATCAGTGTAAACACACCAAGAGACTTACACGCACTGAGCGTGGTTTGGCTTTTGGTCCACAAGCAACTAAATAAATAGCTTGTAACTTCCAGAGGCAGCGTGAGAGGTTTCGGAATGTTTTTTTCACCTTCTTACTGGACACGTACGCGCCAGTATGTAAGAATTTACATTACAGGTGTGACAGGAGTCATCGCCAAATATCAGCGGCTAGCATTTAGAAAACACCGTGTTCTGACGCATGCTGACCCTGTCCTTGAGGGCCCTCCAACAATCCCCCCGGGTAACTGCTACTTTGACCCTCGTTGTAAACAGGTGCTTAGAGAGGTTAAGGAACCCCCCCTGCGAAAGTGATGGAGCGAAGACTGTGGTTCACTTCCACCTGAGGCTAGAGACCTAAGCCACGCCGACCCTGCGGCACAGAGGGAGGGAAGCGTGTGCTTGGGTGTGGTCCCCTGCAGCCTGCCCTTTGGTGTGGGGCGAGGGGGACGGGCTTCCCAAGGCAGGCGTGGGGATTGTTTCCCCCAGTGCAATTCTGAGCGACAGGTTCCTGCACAGGCTTTGGCTTTGTTCACAGCACTAGAAATACGTGGACTGTTACCTTGAAGCTCTTCAAAGTGTTACTATCCCCAGGCTCACCATCATTATCATCATCCCCCGGAACACTGGCAGAAAGGCAAAAAAATCTCAGGTCCCACCCTAGACCTACCGAGTCAGAATTTGTGTCTTTAATAAGACTCCCGAGTGACTCATACGTACAGTAAAATTTGGGGCACACTAGTGAGGAACGGGGTTATAAAAGAGTGGAAAGGCGGCATCGGCATCAATGGGAGAATATTGGAGAAGGAAGGAAGGAAGGAAGGAAGAGGGGGAGAAGGGCTGGGTAAAGAAAAGAAGGGAAGAAATATCCACCTTACTGGAAATTCTTACGTGCCAGATGTGATCGGGTATTGGAATTAATGTTAGCTCAGTCGGGCAAGACAGCTTAGTGTGACGAGTTAGCGTCAGCCACTCTGGAAGTTTACATCTTTTTTAATTATCCCGATTACCCAACTGGCTGATTCCTTTCTGGCAGCCGGAAAGTGCAGGGAGCACGTGAGTTAGGCAACCTCAGCAGCCCCCACGGCCCAAGCATAAGGAGAGCAGGGTGGAAATGTCAATCAGGCGAGAGGTGGATATTTTTAGGTTCCTGGAAGGAAACCAAAGAGCTTTGTTTGACCCTCTTCTCCCCAGGGTCAGGGTGTCTGGCCTCTTCCTACTATTCATCCATTCTTTTCCTTTCACCTTTCATTTCCTTCACCATATTTTCTCTCAGTGGGGGGAAAAAGGACAATAATACCCATCAAAGAGAGGTCAAATATCACAGGAAGAAAATACTGCAAGGACTCTAACATTTAGCTGGCAATTGAACCGCCTGCCCACCCCACTCCTCCGCTCCACGCCCGCAGTGAGTCGAGTCACGGGGGCCCAGGCATCTTTCGTCTCTGGCTCGGATCTGCCGAAGCTCAAAATGTCAAAGTTTAGGCAACATCTTAAAACATGTCTTTCCTCCTTTAAACTGAACAGGAGCTCTCTCCCCTCTCATTTCCTTCTGTCCTGAAGTGGCTGTTGTCCTTTTTTAGAATATTATCTTCCGTTGCCATACTTTCGGTCATCGTCGGAGAATAAGGAGGACCCATGATGGAAGTCAGACAACTTAGAACTTTGTTTTTGGCACTGGTGTTACAAAAGCGAGGGACATAGGATTCTGAAAACATGCCTCGCCTCTTAACACCTCTTTGAAACAAAGTCAGGAATTTCCAACGCAAACGACAAGTAAAATGCGTTCTCTCGGCTGCCGATGGCAAGAGACTACAGCTCTTGTAATGAGTTCATGGCTAAGAAAAACTCCAGAACTAAGTTATCTTTGCCAGTACATATTTAGAGCAGCATCTAGCAGCCTTAATATTATCTGACAACTGTCTAGCAGAGATGTATCATGTGCTAGGAGTCTTCTCACTGGGGACTATTTATACTCTTTTTTTTTCTTTTTACCACTATACAAATGAGGGCCACTGAGGACTACTTATTTGAAGAAATAAGAGGAGTCACAGAAAATGCACTCAGAGGAAAAGAAAAGGTGAAACATTACAGCATATACGAAGAATCATATAAAGCTGGTATCTTTTCTTCCCTTTAAATATTAAAAAGAAAGAAAGAAATCCTTCAAGCAACCTGGGCAGGAGAGAACAAAATTTCCAAACATCAATACAGGATTCTTAACATAGTCAACAATCTTTTCATGAAGTCCCCCTGCTCCCAAATTCCCTACACAAATTCACTTAAGTCAGGGCACCCAACAGAAGGCTTTTCCATCCAGGTACGCTGGATACCTTTTGGGACCACTGGATACACAGGCCTGGGATCCCACAGCTGCGACCCAAATTTTGGCTTCACACTTGATTTTCTATATATTACAGTGAGTTTTTAAAAGCAATGCTTTAAAATGGACAAATAATAATTGTATATATTTATGGGGGTCAATGGGACGTTTTGATGTAGGTCGACAACGCGGACTGATTAAATCAAGCCAATTAACACAGCAGGTCTCATCTGCGTGTTCCTACGGCCCAGTTCCCGCAAATGAGTGGCAGATACACTTGGCTGCGGGGGAGGAGGAGGGGAGGGTCATTTGCATGCAGGAAGACAATCAAGGGGGGATCTGTGCTTATTGGCACCCAGAGCCCCTGCACCTTTGGCAATATTCGCCGGAGAAACCGGAGTCTATTAATCCACAGAAGCCTCTTTCACTTGACTGAGCCCAACAGTGGATGTGCCTCATTAAAGACCAGTCAGGCAGGACACGGAGCTTCAGATTATGGTAACAAGCCAATTAAAATCGCTCACTGACTCCGGAGAGTTGGTCAGCATCCTCCAGAGAGGTGGACCCCAGAAAACAGTTAACTGCGGGCCAGGGTAGCAGCGAGATGGGTCGGCAGTCCCGTCCCCACCCTCTCTGCGTCCGCGGGCGTCTGGGCACGGTGACTCTCTCTGCCCTGCATCTCCTAGAACGCCCCACGCTCCCAATGCACATCACACAGTTTGCAGCCCTGTGTTCTAGAACTGTAGGATTTCAGATCTGCAACAAGTCTCGACAAAGGGAGAATAACAGGACCGTGTACCCCAGAGAGGAATAAAGATCAGATGAGTTTCTGTTTGTGAAAACTCTTAGAAACAATAAAAAAGAACCCAAATATCAGTATCATTAGGGATGATACTGAAGGGGCATCAGAGGTTGACCTAGAGCCATCCTGTATCTTTCGGATCACGACAGGAGTTAACGTTTCTCATGAAACCTTCGACTTCACAACACGTGACACAGATCTCTTCAATTGGGAATATTTTATGTCTCAGTGTCACTCTCTGAAGCCAAAGATCAGACTTCAGTCTCTATCTAAACTGCTGGGACACCTTTATTAACGGCGCGTAAAAGCCTAAATGACCATCCCGGCTGTAAATCCAATTGCACTACGTGAAAAAGACGACAATCCACTCTTGTCTCAATCTGGCCTTGCCACGGACCACTTTTCTTTAACGGCATCCTCGTCATGTCATGGGCGCTTTCTCTGGCCTGCGGAGGACACGTTTTATGTCGGAGCGCGCAGCGTGGCGGGGAGAGTAAGAACTTGCTGCGTCGGCAGAGCCTAAGCTAACGGCACCGTTCAATTTGGAAACTCAGGACGTTAGCATTCCACTGGCTATATAGTTTTTTTTTTCCTTAATAGTCAGAACTTTTACTTCCAGGTGTAAGCCCTGTTAAGATGACACGCAAGAGCTGTGACTTGTCCTGGAGAAACAGCCCAATGCCACTAAGGGCTGGCATTCAAATTAGCCACGTCTGGGCTCCTTCTTCAGTGCCCGACAGTTCACAGACCATGGGGAGGGAGGGACCGGAGTGTCTTGGGCCAGCTCTGTAATGAGCCCGGGAGAGAGATGCCAGCTGCCAGGCCGTGCTTTTCTGATAAATGTCGGTGTTCTCAGTCCTGAAGATGAGTGAACCCTCTTAGCTCAGGCTTCCTGTTGCATCTGTGCCCCCAAAACAGTTCCACCACCAATTGGGACAGATCAGAATATCTTTCTGAGGCTTCAGAATCCATAGAAATTCCCACTGGGACCATCAACGGTGATGTAGCCAAACCTCGCCAAGAGTCAGAAAGCTGGTCTCGGGAGGATGCTGGGTGAGCGGGCTAAATCATCTCTAATTAATGACTGAGTTGCTCTGGATGGAGGGGTTATTTTCACATGAAAGGGCCTCTCAGATCAGGTTGGTGTGGAAAGCGGCAGGGCCAGGGCCCCTCTGGAATACACGGGCAAGAATGCCGTGGTCAGACTCCCTGGCAAGAGCTGATGAAGACAAGGAAAATGAAACCAACACGTGTTAATAATGGCTGAGGAAAATTAAGTAGGGAATCAAGATCTAAGTAATCAGAGCCTCAGAAAGTGTTTTTGATGAAGCCCTTTGCAGAAAGAGCTTCCAAGTTTAACAGAATCATGACGAGGTGGAAATAAAAATTGGGATTATGGGAATTACACTAATTTTTTTTTTTTGTTTAAGTTTGCTTTAAAATTTTTTTTTTCTTTTTTAGGAGAGAAAGTTGATTTATTTTTTTTATGACTTTTTTTTCTTTATTGAAGTATACTTTACATATCATGCCTTTACTCCACTTTAAGTGTACAATTAAATGATTTTCAGTGAATTTACCGAGATGTACAGTTAATCACATAAATCAGTTTTTGAGGAGTT
>CAUYRT010050896.1:0-17155 GCA_963574885.1 Lepilemur ruficaudatus | reverse complement strand
AGCAGTGATTCTGAAATGGAAAAGAGAGTATCTTTTCTTTTCTCCCAGCCCCCCCAAGCTCATCTTACTCCCTGGGGGCATGCCAACGAGGGCGCACTGTCCCAGGTGGGAGGGAGCATGTCACATTTCAAGGGTGTTGGGGTGCACTGGCTGAGCCCACTGATGAGAGAGTGGTGTGCGTGGGGTGCTTGGACCCGGGCGCTAGTCTCTAGTTAGAGCCTCACCCTGGCCGTGATGGGAACCGGCTTTAGCACAACTAGTCCAGGAGCGTGTTTTGGGTCCATTGCTTAGAATACTGTCTTCATTCTCTTTTATGTTTCCCATTTATTTACTAAAGATGTAATTTATATACAATAGCATTCACCTTTTTAAAGTGCACAGTTCTGTGTGTTTTAACAAGTGTACTCCATGTAGTTAGTATATATGATGTCATGTAACCATACAATTGAGAACACTTTTATCACCCCCTGAAATTCTCCCAGACTCCTCTATAGTTACCCCCTATCCTTACCTCTAGCCCCTTGCAATCACGGGTCTGTTTTCTATCCCTATATTTTATCTTTTCGAGAATGTCATATAAATGGAATCATATAGAATATAGCCTTTTGAGTCTGACTTCTTTCACTGAGCATAACACGTTTGAGATTTGCCCGTGTTGTTATGTGTATCAGTTCTTTTTTTATTTCTGAGTAGTAGTTCACTGTTTGTTTATTCCCCAGTTGAAGGACATTTGGGTGGTTTCCAATTTTTAGCGATTATGAATAAAGCCACTATAAACGTTCACGAACAGCTTTTTTTTGTGTGAACATCAGTTTTCATTTTGCTTGGGTAAATTTCTAGGAGTGGGATTGCTGGGTCATATGGTAGGTGTATGTTTAACTTTATAAGAAACTTCCAAGCTGTTTTCCAAAGAGCTGTACCATCTTGCATTTTCACCAGTGATGTATGAGCATTCATCATCTTTCGTTATGTTCTATTCCCTAAACTTGATCAGAGCCAATATGTGCTTGGCTTTTTAGTTGCAAGGAAAAAAGACTCTGCTTCCCTTGCCTGTTGTAGTTGGGGTTCCTCAGAAGTGGACTCCAGGACTTCCATGATTTGAGTGTAAGCAGTTATTTAGGGGCTGGTCCCAGGAAACACCAGCAGGGAAGTGGAGAACCGGGGTGGAGGGGGGGGGGCGGAAAACCCAGATAGCTAATAAAGGGTGTGTCCCCAGGCAGGAATCCATCTCCCATCAGTCACTGGCTGAGGGCTACTGCCAGAGTCTTGCTAAGTCCCTGGCACCCCCAGCCTGCCCTGTATGCAGGGAGCGCCAACTTCAGCAGCCAGAGTCCCAGGTGGAGGGCATTTGGAAGTCTGGCCAAGGTGAACAGTGAAGGGGCACACCCCTCAGGTCATAGTGGCTCCTTCCACCTGCTTTCCACGTTCCCTCTTTCAACACGGCTCTGCCACCTGTGGCTTCCTTTTCTGTTTCATCATTTTTGCTTATTATGTGTCTATTCTTCTATTCTCCCACTACTAGCTACCTGTAGAGTTCAGACTCACCAGAGAGAAAAATTGGCTGGTGAGCTAGTCACTCCTTTTCTATTGGACAGAGCCCTCAATTTAAGTCATCCTATATCTCCATCCTATAGATACACCAGGTCAGGTGGCCTGCCCTGGGCCAACCAGCTGTGACCAGGCAGGGTATCAGAGCTCAGAGCAGCACTATCCAGTAGAACCTTGATGGAAATGTTCTGCATTGGTATGTGCATCATGGTAGCCATTGGCCACCCGTGGCTACTGACTGCTTGAAGTGTGCCTTGTGCTTCCAAGGAACTGAATTTTTCATTTAGTTTAATTTTAATAAATTAAGATTTAAATTCATGTAGCCACACGTGCTAGTGGCTGCTGTGGTGGACAGCAGAGTTCTAGAACGTGGGCCCAGAAGGGGCCTTGGTCTCTTCTCTCTAGTATACATTGTGAAACGACATTCTCTTGAGATCAGTTTTTTGTTCTTTTTTTTAGTGGCAGGGTCTCACTCTATTACTCAGGCTGGAAGCATAGTGACGTGATCATAGCTCACTGCAGCCATGAACTCCTGGGCTCAAGCAATACTCCTGCCTTGGCCTCCCAAAGTGCTGGGATCATAGGCGTGAGCAACTGCACCCAGCCTGAGATCAATCTTTTTTATGAAAAACTAATTAATACCTCATTGAGAATCTTTGTGATTCTGAATCTTTTAAACTTTTTTTTTCCATCTGTTTAAAAAATTGAAAGTATCATCATTTTAGGCAATAAAGTTAAAACTGACTCAATGAGATGTTGGTATGATTGTTTCTATGAAGCTACCTTTAACATATTTACATTTTTATTCTCAGAAAGTCACTTTTATTCTGTACATTTGTGCTCACCTATTTTGTGTTGTCAAACGTATGTGTGTGAGTTACTTTTTTGACCCCCTGAAACATGGAGACACCTGGCAGCCGACTGGCCCACCAGGAAGTAGGGCTGAAGTCCTCTCTTGGAACTTGGAAGCACAGGTGACATCCCGGATGGCAGCCCGAGTGTGAATTTCTGAAGTCAGAGCCAAATTAGGTTCTGTGCAGCCTGAAGATTGTATATGAATGCTTTCAGCTTTTGTTTTAATATTACTTTGCCTTGGCTTCAGGAAATGACCAGGAGACGCCTGATTAAAATTGTTTTGGAATCATTATAATGGGGCAGTGTTTCCAGGAGCATTAGACAGGGAGACAAGGAACCGGGGTTGCTACTCAAGCATGGCACTGATTTGCCTGTTCTGTGAAATGTAGCAGGTAACTGCTTTTCTGAGCATTGCTTTCTTCATCTGGAAATATGGAGTTTTGATTAGGTCTGCATTTAACAAATGTTCCATGGCACACCATAGAAGGGGAAGTTAACAGGTACATCTGAGGAAAAGAGTTCTATGGTCAGATTTGTTAGAAAATATTTCTTACTGTATCTTCTTAGATATTTATAACACACATTCTTATCTCAAAGGCTCTCATAAGTTCTACAGAAGAATAAAAAAAAATCTTTTTCACTGTCAAAATCAGGTTTCCCAAACTTATTTGACCATGGAATCCCACCTTTTTTCTTTGTTTTTTTGTTTCTTTTTGAACATCTCTTGGCATCTCCTAGAATAGGCCTTTGAAGTGGGAAACAGGGATAGGTGATTCTTCAAGTTTTCTAACTGAATTGTCTAAGCATCTTTGGCTGAGGAGGAAGTAAAATCTCTTTTCAGTTACGCTCTTAGCTTTTCCTTTCCCCTCCTCTCTTCTTCTCCTCCTCTCTCCCCCTAGTGTTAAAATCTAGCTAATCACTAATTGTGAGCCTTTTCCATGGCACACATTCTGAGAGACGAGACAGATGACAGGCGGGAGGCGAACTGGAGAGAGGTTCACAGCGTGGCTTTTCTCAAGTGCGATGTACCCTGAGAGTCTCTGTGTTTGTTATCAAAATGAGCCGCATGCTGGCGTGCTGTCTCGAGTTCTCTCTGTTGGCATTTGCAACTTGTTTCTGTGTCATTTTATAGCCTGGTTCTTCTGATTCCAGCGAGATGACTGTGATCAGGCATGTCTCTTTCCATTACAAGCGACCGAAGCTCAACTCCAACTAGCTTAAGCAAAACAAACAAACAAACTCCAGGGCATATTTGTTGGCACATGTGCATGGGAAGTTGCGTCCTGGGTGGGGCTCAAGTTGTGCCATATGGTGTTTGTCCCTCTCTGTTCCTGCCTCCTTCTTCCTGCAGCTCCAGGCTCTGCTGCTCTCTGAGTGTTGGTTTCTCTCTCCTGTCATAACACATCCTTTTCCCCATCATGGGAAAGACAGCCAGTGGCTGTATGTCCTTCAAGCTTGTCATCCCCCAGAAAGAAAGACACCCCCATCCTCACCGCCATCCGAGCACCTGTGTATCGTGTGTCATCAAAGCATGCTGCTCAGCTGGCTTGGGTTTAGTGTGCACAGCTAGAATTGGTACCACGGGCAGAGGGTGGGGTTCTGTGCATCGTCAGGCCTGAGTCCTGTGCGGGTGGCAGGGTGGCATCATAAGTGGGGAAAGGGTAATTCTTCAGCAGTGGGAGGGGCGCTGGGTGGACTAAAACAACAGTTACCCACTGTGTGCTCACTCATTTTGCCTCCTGGCCAGGGGTGCCCTCACCATCATCTGCCCACAAAGAATCATTTGTTCAGAGGAAGGCACAGACCTGGGAGTCAGCATCCAGTCGGGAAGGCCGACTCCGAGACACCTTCCATCCTTTTTGTGCTTCTCCATGCCCGGCTAGTGGGGGCTTGAGACAGTCTCTCTGGGCAGGGAGCAGCCACTGCACATCTTAACCTACCTCCACTGCCAGGAACCAAGAGCCTTCCCCATGAATCAAGCTTGTGTTTCTGGTCTCAAAGTGATTCCCACAAGCCCATAATTTGGGGGCCCACTCAGGTGCCAGCCTGTGTCCTCCCTGCTTTCTGTTCCTTAGTTTTCTTCATCTCTTTAATTCCTCTCTAACATAGGCATCACCAGCCTCCCTTACAGACGAGGAAACTGAGGCTCAGGATAGAGAGGCCTTTGCCAAGCCTCCTTGGCAGGTGAGTGGCAGAGCCAGGATCCTGCCTAAGTTGGTGCTATGGACCGAATGTCGTGTCTCCTCACAATTCATAGGTTGAAGCCCTGACCCTCAGTCGGGGTTAGGTTTAGATGAAGTCATGAGGGTGGGGCCCCATGGTGGGATTAGTGCCCTATGAGACGAGGAAGAGAGACGAGAGCTCTCTTTCCACCCTGTGAGGACACAGCAAGAAGGCGGCCATCTGCAAGCCAGGACGCCCTCACCAGGGAACTGAATCTGTTGGCACCTTGCTCTTGGCCTTCCCCAGCCCACAGAGCCACAAGCAATAAACTCCTGTTGTTTCAGCCCCCAGTCTCTGGTGCCTTGTCACGGCGGCCTGAGCTGCCCAATAGAGTCGAGGTTCTCAACTTTCAGCGGTGGGAGTGCCTGGGCTCCACTGTGCTGGAAGCCAGGAGTCCCTCCGCCAGAGGGCATGTGCATGTTCTCAGGCATTCTGGATCCTGCAGGAAAACCCTGGGCCCTGCAGGTCCTAGTCCAGAACCACTGGCCGTGCGCCCTCTGGGCTACGCCCAAGGTCAGGAGGCCTCTGAGGCTGCTCAGGGCAGGTCCCTCCCCAGGCAGAAGTCCTGGCCAGGGGATCTGCATCAATCCCGCCCTCATGGGCTGAGCTGTCTCGATTCCCTCCCTGCGCCCCACCAACAGAGAGGTTCCCCGAGGACCCCCACACCCCGGCTGAGCCTAGGACGACCTGGAGACCGAGGGCAGCCGTGGTTTCACCCAGGAGGCTGTTCTGAGGTGAGGCCGTCGTGCCCATTGTCTGGGGAAGCTGATTTGAGGATGCTGCAGGCCTAAGCAGTCTAATTTCCTAACCTGCTTTCAGAAACAAGGCTGGTTGTTTCTACCAAGGAGAGTCCTTCCCAAATGCTCAGGCACCATCCAATGAGCTTTTCCTTCCCTTTCATAGCGCGAGTGTTTTTAAGGGTTAGGAAGTTCAAACAGTAGAGTGGGAGGGTCGCTCAAGGGAGCACACCGTCTAATCCCCGTGGTTGAGGTAGGGAGCAGGGAAGGTGGGTTCTGCGTGGAGTCAAGAGGCCTGTGCTACTTTTTCTTACTGCCTAGTTGGTTGAGAAAGTAGAGGGTCTCTTCCACCCATTTCCCACTAGGCTTGGACGGGGCCGGCTGGTGGGGCGGGAAGATGTGCTGTAGTCATCTGGCCCTGCTGCCTGTGTACTAGTCTGAGGGCTGGGTCATAATTGCTGGGTTTGCTGGGTGTGTCCCAGGGAAGGCCGTCGTGCCCATTGTCTTAGGGAAACTGATTTGAGGATGCTGCAGGCCTGAGCAGTCACAGGGGGCTGCAGGTGAGGGATTCCCATGCTGCCTGGGCAGCCCTCCTGGGGGGTTAGCAAGGGGCTGGAGGCTGAGCGGACATGCCCTGACTTAGGGATTGAGGACGATGACAAATAGAGAGACAGTAAAAACACTGGACCTGTCTTGGGTTCTGTTGCAAGGAGTTCCAGCAGTGCTGCACCCAAGACGTCCTCCAGGAATGGAAGGAGCTGGATTAGATGACCTCTGGGAATGTGGTCAAAGCCGTGGTTTGGGTTGGGGGCTTCACCCTGGCTCAGCCACACAAATGGTGAGGCCAGATGGGGCAGGCTGCTCACGCATCAGAGGATGGGTCCTCCCCACCCGCTCTGCCCAGCCAGGTCCAAAAGCCTAGACTCCGCCTCATGGAGAAGAATAAAGCAGACTGAATTTCCCCAGAGCGTCTTCTCTGGAGCCTGCTGGGGTTGGGACCTGCAGGTTGGCCGTGAATAAGGTGGAAACAACTAGCACTAACTCCGTAACTCAGTCCCTGTCCCGGGCGCTGGCCTCTCCCATGTCCCCGTGTGTGCTCCCCAATGGAGAAATTCCCTGTATTTGTTGTTTATCTCTCACCCGCTTCTGATGGGAAAATTGAATTAGCAAAGTCAACTTTAGAACAAAACAACGTTTGTGTTAAGTTGAGCACACGTAATCCAATTATTTAAAAACAAAACCCAGCACAGTGTTTTTCAGTGTAGAGAAGGAAACTCATCGGTTAGATGCTCTCTGCCTTCGGGTGGCCCTGTGCGTTGGCGTTAGCAGATGGTCCTGATGTCTGCAGACCTGCCGCAGGTAGCCTGAGTCCTCCCTGGTTCTGCAAGACAGGGTGTGATTGAGTGGTTCGAAGGCCAGGCTGCCTGGGCTTGAATCCTTGCTCCTTGGATTCAATTAGGACGTGATCTTGGGCAATTTATTTAATTTCTCTGAGCCTCTGTGTTTTTATCTGTAAAATGGGGATAATAATGGGGTTGTTGAGATTGAAGTCATTAACACTTGGCAGGTAATAAATGCTGACAAAGTGCTTGCCCTTGTCATACCAGTAGTTGTTACGGCAGTAGTTGGGGTCCTCGTCCTCATTATACCGTATGAGGACACTGAGGAGGGAGGAGTGAGGCCAGGACTGCCTCTCTGGTCACTATGAAACGCCAGGCCCTACCTCCAGGCCTGGGTCTCAAGAGAGGATTCATCAGTTGTTCCCTGGCCTTACTCCAGGGGTGACTCGGGACTGGTTAACAAAGGGAGTGCTCTTACCTTCTAGCCTGTTCTTGTGGGCCTGGGAGGCCACCTCCAGAGGGGTGACCGCGCAGAGTGGAAGTGGGAGCCTTCACCACCGTCTGATTGTTACTCTCTTACCTCATTCTGGACTCTTCCGGGCAGCTGTTTGTTTTCTAACAGAAACATAGAAACGAGCTGGCATTGTTTCTAAACAAAGAGGGACTTTTCACGGGAAGTTTGACGACCCGCCGCGTTCTCCCTGCTTATTGGAACGTGCGGCCTCTTCTCTGACAATTGGGGTGACTGGCTGGAAACAATGGACAATAGCTGTGGCCTGCTTCCCATGAGAAGGAAGAGCGGGTACAGGTGGGTGTCGGGAGCCCTGTCCCACGGGAGGATTTCCTGAGGGCTCCCACAGCCCTTAACTCCTGGGGCGGGTGCCAAGGGCTCGTGTAACTGAGGCTGCCCCGGGCAGGCCCCACGCAGAGAGCTCTCCATGCCCACGTCCTGCGGAGGTGATCGCGGCCTCCAGCACCATCGTTCTTAATCACAGCCCCGCGTTCGTTTCTTTCCTTCCTTGTGCTCACCAAGATTTGTGACTGTACCTTCACTGGTGTGCACTCGGCCCTCTGTGTCTGTGGGTTCTGCATCTGTTGATTCAGCCAACTATGGATCGAAAATATTCGGAAACAAAAGGTCTGAACATATACAGACATTTTTTCTTGTCATCCTTCCCTAAACAATACGGTGTAGCAACTATCCACATAGCGTTTACATGGTATCAGGTGTTATAAATCATCTAGTGAAGATTCAGAGTGTACGGAGGATGTGTGTAGGTCTTATGCAAATGCTGTGCTATTTTATATCAGGGACTTGAACAGCCCTGGAGTTTGCTATCCGAGGGGTCCTGGGATCAGTCCCCCCGTGGAAACTGAGGGACGACCGTACTTGCATGTTGTTCGCCTCCCCGGCAGGACTGGAAGCTGCTTGGTGCCACCGTGCTGCCCGCCGCCTCTCTGCAGGAGACGCTCCAATGCTGGCGAATGCACACATGGCGGGGTGGGGTCCTCAGGCGATTTTCAGCAGTTTTTTCTGAGAGGTGTGAAATTGAGAGTTAAGTATGGCCTATGTCGGTATTACAATAGGCATTTTCCTTCTAGCGGCTCAAACTGCAGTGTGCTTGGCACACTAGCGCAAAGAAAAAAAAACTCAGTTCTTAAGAAAGCTCTGGAAATTTCATCTGCGTTTGAGTGAGTTGGCTCATGCTGGGCCTCTGGAGGAACACAAATGTGGAATTTGAACTCTACCCTACCTCAGAGAGCAAGGCTGAAGCGATAGGGCGAAATGCATTTAAATGTCATGAGTGTTATTATTAGTTGTAATCTTATCTTTGTTAATAATAATAACAGGACCCGCCTAGAAGTTACTGAATAGCAGACAGGCGCTTTCGTAAGCTCTTACCGTCAGATAGCACCCGGACCTGGGGAGGCGCCGGCGCCGTGAGCGATGGAGTGTTCTCCGGAAACCGCCCTGGCCACACGTGGGCAGACACCTCCTCCATGCCTTCTGGGGCACTGGTCATTCAGAGAGGCGCCCTGGTTGGCCTGTGGGTCCTCCATCCCCTGTAGCTGCCAGTGCAATCAGTCCGGGGTCTGCAGGGTTGGGAACTCCAAGGTGGTTTCTCTTTGCAGAGCTCTCTGCTTGGCCTCTTCCCTTCTATTGTCTGCCATCCCAGAGACTGGCCGAAACAGTGTGTTTCCTACAGATTTTGTTTGCCTGCATTGACTTCTTTGTTATGCTGTAGTAAACAGACATTTAGCATATACAGATCTACACACTTGACAAAGAGAAATCTGGAGCCCTGGTCAGGGCGGTTGCAGTGAGTCACCAGCTCCTTGAACCTGAAGACCTTGGACGGTCTGGAGCTGGTGACTCACACCGTCAGTGCTGGGCCCGAGATGCAGAGAATGAATACTGGGCCTCTGACCAGTCGGGGGATACAGATGTATGAGCACTAGGTGAGTGTCGAGGTCAAGCTGGTGGACTCTGGAGCTCGACTCTCTGAAGTTCAAGTCCAACCTCCAGCACTTTTATTAGCTGTGTGACTTTGGGGAAGTTGCTTACCTGTTATGTGTCTGTTTCCTCATCTATAAAACGGGTACCTACCTCATGGGTACTTGGGAGTTTAACAGAGTTAATATCTGGAAATCGTTTGGCGCGAGCCTGCTCCTATTACTTGCCCGCTGGGCCTGTGTTGTGGCCTCCCCACAGTGTGTGGGCCGGCGGGAAGGGCCTTCTTGAGCAGCCACTTGAGCTAGGAATAGAATCTGGGCGTCCGTCCCTGCAGGGTAACTTGAATCTTCTGTATGTAGCGGTGATGTCCTGTTCATCAAAGATGAAATGTTCTGAATCTCTGCCTTGTGTGGGACCCGTGCCAACCGAACAGGATGGTAGCTAAGGGGACGGATGCTGAATGGGACATTCCTGGGTTTGCGCTCTGGCTCTTGCTTTCACCAGCGGTGTGAGCTTGGACGTGCTGCTTATCTCCCCGGAGCGAGTCTCATGCAAACTGAGCGCACGAGATCCCCACTTCAGAGGGCGCCGTGAGCGTGATGGCGGCAGTGTTCGTAAGGTGCTTGGATGGAGCCTGGCACGGAGCCAGCACACGGGAGGGGTTTCACCCTGACCAATGACTCGGCATTGGAAATACTACATTGCAAGAAAAATCTGGAGTGGGGAGGAGAGGATGTGATCGTGGTCTTTAACTTCCTAAGGCCTGAACCCATCAGACATTCAGGATTGTCTCCATCCTTTGTGCCCCCGCTGATGGCCCTGGAGTGACAGGAAGGCCAGGCCATTCCAGGGGGTGGGGGAGGGCTGAGCTGGCTGCAGAGACATTCCTGTTAGGAGAAGCCTTCAAGCAGAAGCTAGACAGCCCCTTGGCAGGCATGCGGCATCCTCTCTGTGAAAGCCTTCGAAGTCCTTCCCAACCTTCTAGAATTCTTTTTTTTTTTTTTTTTTTTGAGATGGGGTCTCACTTTGTCACCTAGGCTGGAGTGCAGTGGCAGTGGGCAGTCATAGCTCACTGCAGCCTCAAACTCCCAGGCTCATGCAATCCTCCTGCCTTAGCCTCCCAAAGTGCTGGGATTACAGGTGTGAGCCACCACATCCAGCCCTTCCAAGGTGTCGAGGTGTTGTCATCCTCAGGCCATAGGTGTGGGTGGCCCCAGCTCTGACCTGCAGGGTGGGTCTCATTTCCCGACCTTTGTCCCCATAGGCCACCTACTTTTCAACCCTTGTTTTGGGGCTTGCTTGGTTGTGGGAAAGTGAGCGAACAGTATACTTAGGATTTTTCAGTGGTGTCATCACTATTTCTCGTTGAGACTTTTAGGTAGCCTTCCCTTGATCCTATGTATTCTCTTCATCTTCAGCCGGTTAGAGCTGGTTTATGAGGTGAGTGAGAGCGCCTTGAGGTGCTTGGTTGGAAGCAAGGCTTGGTTAGCCGTCGGCATCTGGTTGGGGACTGGTTCCAGCCCAGCCACACCGCCAAGGAGGAGACCCGGACGCCGGCCACCACCCGATTATAACGCTGACCTGACGACATGGGAGGCTGTGGTTTCCCGTGTGGCTCAGAAACACAAACCACACTTATCTTCGAGACGTCTGACCCCGACAAGACTGGAAAATGTGAGCTAGCAAGTGGTAATGTGCAGGCAGGGGCTGCACACGGTACTGCAGGAAAAGCTCACTGCCGCGATGTGCGTGCAGAGAGATTCTAGGCGTTAACTTTAGTTTCCTGGCTTCTGCAGGGGACTTAGCTACGCCTCCTTCGGGAGGCGATCGGCACCTTAATTCTGTGTGTCACACTGGCGTTGTGAAGGGCATCTGGGTTGTCAGAAACCTGGGAGACTCGCACAGTTATCTTCCATGGCTGTTCGTTGGTGTTCCCTTCAGTCACACTGCTGGGCCTTTTAAAGTGCCAGCTGGGTGTTTCTCCTCCAGACTGTCGCCTGTAGCTGGAGGCAAGGGGGATACTTCTGCCTGTTGAATAAAGTTACAGTTTTAGATTTCTCTTTGCCCCTGGCTGATGGCATCTCGCATCCTTTAGCAGAGCTGACACCCTCCGGGTGGAGTCTGAGGCCCAGCTGTAGCCTACGGGTTCCAGCTGTGGTTCCAGCTCTCGCTGGGTGGCCTGGGGCAAGTCCTCTGGCCTCTGTGGGCTGTAGGTTCCTTCTGTTATGAGGATATTTCTCTGGAAATGCAAAGACCCTTTTAGTTTAAAATTTCTTGGAGAGAGCAATATTGCAAAGCAGTGAAGCACCTGGGTTTTGAATTATAGTTTGGCCACGTCCCAGCTTCCTCTGCTCCCAGTTTCCTTACCTGTAAAATGAGCTGATGATGCCACCTCTCTGGGTTTGGGGAAGATTAAAGGAGAGACTGTCGGCCCAGGAGCATCATTCCTGGCACATTGATAAGGCTCCGTAGGTGGCAGCTCTGCTGTTACCATCATCACAGGTGTGACCATGGTGGGGAGCGAGGTTCCTGACTGTCGCTGAGGTTACAGGCTGAAGAAGCACCCAGGGTGAAGTGACGAGGGCATGTGGTTAATGAGCATCTCCAAGCAGCGACCTGGACCTGACTTGTTAGAAATAGGATCGGAGCCACCTGAGGGAGGAACCATCCTGGCTCCTGGACGCTGGGCAGGCTGGGAAGCCGAGGGGTCCAGGTGAAAACCACTGATGCTTGTGCCACTTCCCGAGGTGGCCAGTCCTTTCTCTTCTCTGCCTACACTTCCCTGGGAAGGAGAACTGATATATGGGAAGAAAAAACATATGGCGAGCCCTTTATTTTCTATGATAAATGATGAGTTTTGGAACTGGGGTTTGGTCTGAATTCTCCAAGGCAGTGGTTTTAACATCACAACACGCTGTGCTTTGGGGCTGCTGTCTCTGCTGACCCCAGTGAGATGCCAAGAAGTGAGATGGGTGCCTTTGGAAGGCATTCAGAAATTACTCATTGCAAGAAAAATGCAGTGTTTCGGGGAAAGGGAGGGCTGAGCATGTGTAAAAATGAGTATTATGCGCTTAGCATTCTGAATTCAACACCAGTGGGGAAAGGGAGGGGGCAGGAGTTGGGGCCGCCTTGCTGGGCGGTACTTTAGAAGCAGACACGACAACTGTCCACAGCTGTGCTAGCATTGCAGTGGGTTTCACGAATCCCCATCATCGGGGTTTGAAGGAGATCTCGGAGCCCTTCCTCCTCTGTTTGCCAGATTGAGGTTTCATACCTCGGAGCTGGGGTATGCGGGGCTTTGGTTCTAAGGAAGTGCAGCTCAGACCCTCTTATAAAGGATGAGTTTTAAAAAGTGAGTTCAGAGAGTGTTTTTGGTTTCCTTGAGGCTGTCTTTGACATTTCAGCAACACAGCTGGCAGAGTTGGGTAGAAGACTCCGGCAGGACACAAGATGAGTCCTCGACTATCAGAGTCAAAGAGAGGGATGGTCTTTTGGTAAGATGAAGTTTTCCTTTTACATATGAGAAAACCAAGGCCCAGAGAGGGTAGGTGGAGGGCTTAACATCATCCAGCTAGATTGGGCCACGGTGGGACTTGAACTCAAGTCTTAGCGTCTAATCCAGGACTCTTCCGTGAATGGCCCATAGCTCCTTGCAGTTCACAAGCGTCAGACAATGATTGATAATTATTATGTTATCACTTCTGTACCAATTTATATTGGCAAATGAAGTTGATACCTTATGATGTGTTCTTTTTTTAAAAAAATAAAGAAAAGTAACATAATCATATTACAGGACACTTTTTTTTATGAGGAGTGAATTCCACCAACATTGTACCGCCAAACTATTAGCATTTGGGCATATTTCTTTCCTTTTTTGTGCCAGAGCATGTCAGTGAGAGAGAAAGAAAAAGACCCTCAAAGTAAATATACAAACAGATGTAAGAGTAACAAAGGTCAGGTGTATCGTTTAGCTTGACCTTGAAGTCTATTAGAGATTGAGTTGGAGTCCCCCAATAAACCCTTCTGTTGTCCTCGTGACTTGGGAAAATTTGATTCCTTGACCAAACCTCTGGATAATGTAACCAGATTTTAGCCTCATTTGGTGAACAAATCTTCAACACACATGTCCTCATGTGGGGAGTCTGGCGGTAATGGGTTCAGAAGATTGCTTAGCTGGCAGCCTCTTGCTGGACACTGCCGTGCATTGTGTCTCTGTGGGGTACTGACACCCTGACCTTTTCAGCCAGGCCTGTGGGAGAGCTTGCAGACCACCACGCCGGGTAGAGACACCAAACGCCTGGCTGACTACGTGAACTTCTCTCGTCTCAGCAGTTCTCCAAAGGACTTGAAGGGGTTTGCGGATGTCAAAATAAAAAGGGCGTCCACACACTTTCCCAGGAGGAGTAACTGGCCGCGTTGAGACATGATCTCTGTGTCTCCTGGAAAGGAACAGAAGTTGCGAGGGGAGGCTGCAGCCCCAAATCCCTGTGGCTGGCTGTCGTCACTCTGCTCCAGGAGTCGGGGAGGCCTGTGCCCTTCTCCCCTTTTCCTGTCCTTTGCACCAGCCCCACCACGACTGACCTCGACTCTCCAGGCTGGGACCAAGGAACCCAAGTGCTGTCCAAGGCCAGCTCCAGCCCTGCAGGGTGAGGAGAGCCGTGTGGCAGTGCTGACGTGCATGTCAGTACCTGCTTGGTGTCCTGGCAAATGCTTTCACTGGAGGAGCCTGCTGCATTTTTGGGGGAGAGTGTGTGGAAAACAGAGCAGCCTGGGGAAAGTGTGAAGTTTGTCCCGTTGCTGGAGAAGTTGTCGCCTGGTTTGCACACACCTTGTGGTGGTGGTGGTGGTCGGGAGGCATGAACCCCAGGGCCTGGCTCCACAGGCTGTTTTCACCCTTGGATTCCTGCTTCCTGAGCCCTGCAACCTAGAGTGTCACGCTGGGAGCAGAACAGGAAAAGCCCTGAATGCAAGAGGCCCGCGGGGTTGGGGCTTTACCTCTAGGCAATGGGAAGTCCCCTGCTCTGTGCCCAGGGTGTAGGAGGCTTTCCCCAATCTGTGCAGAATAACTGTAGTCACGGGGAAATGTGTCTTAGAAAACTGGTGCAGGGACAAATAATGTTTAGTAATGAAGTATCCCAAGCGCACCTTGTCTGAGTGTGAGCAGGCAACGATGATGAACAGTTGGTGCTAAAACACACACAAAATCAATGCCCTGAGCCTGGGGCCAGCACTTGTTGCCCCCAGCTCACAGATGGGGTTTTTCTCACCTGCGGCAACGCGAATGTCAGCTCTCTCTGGCCAGCCATGCGACGCCCACCTATCTACCCCACTGCCACTCTGCCAAAGTGGCTCTAACAGTTTGGGAGGTTGTCATCTATTCTCCAGGTACCTCTGCCTTTGTAGCTTGATTCCTATTTTATTCTTTTACTGTTTTTCTAGGGGTCTCAAGAAGGGTGGAAAGATATTGGTGTGCAAGTATCTGTTTGAGTCCTTGCTTTTACTTCTCTGGGGCATATACCTGGAAGTGGAATTGCTGGGTGGTATGGTGAGTCCACGTTTAATTTTTGGAGGACCTGCCAGAATGCACCGGAGGCCATGATTCCCCATCACCTGCGGGGTAAAGCCCCAGTGCCTGCCTCTTGCATTCAGGACTTTTCTCATTCTGTCCCCAGCACAAGGATCTGCTCCATCCAGACTGATTGGCCACCATCTGCTGCCTCCACGCCTGGGCTAGGTCATTCCTCTCACCTGGGATCTTGCCCCTGCTCCTCCACAGTTGGGGACTGAATGCAAATCCTGCCTTTGCCTCCTTTGCAAAACACTGCAGTTCCTGTGGCTCTGGCTGGTGACCTCCAATCCTACTTTACTAACTGAGCTTGGCAATCTCTGCCCTGAGTGCGTCTGTCCCCCTCCCCTGCTCTCGAGCT
Source organism: Lepilemur ruficaudatus (assembly GCA_963574885.1). Classification (NCBI taxonomy): domain Eukaryota; kingdom Metazoa; phylum Chordata; class Mammalia; order Primates; family Lepilemuridae; genus Lepilemur; species Lepilemur ruficaudatus. Next base: position 2,070 of record CAUYRT010050896.1, on the reverse strand, counting down.
CGTGGTAGGTCTTGGGCACTCAGGAGGCAACGACAGACCATTCGTTTTGGCCTTGCCCGTGCCTGGCTTGCCCCTGATGCTTGTATTTGATGCCTGTGACTGCACAGCCTGTGTCCAGGCCACTGTTCTGGGATCAGCCTCCCCCGGTGGTGGCATATTCTTCACAGGGAGGGACCTGGCTGCCTCCAATGTTAGTGCAGCTGAGCCTTCGAGGCTGGCAGGTTGCCTTGGGTTCCTGGGATGGTGACTGGCCGCGTCCCCTCTTGGGCCCCTGCCCACTTGGGAGCATGCCCTTGAGTGCTGCCATGCCTGAGCCAGGCCATCAGGTCATTCGATCCCCCGAGGTGGCTTAGAAGTCTGGCTGAACGCCCCTGCTGTGGACTGGTGACGGAGAAGCAGGCTGCTGCTTGCAGAGCTTCATGGATGGATTCAGTGGAGAACGAGCCGCTTATTTCTAAGGGTTGTCTTGTTGTACAGAAAACAGCCTGAGTGGCCTGTCACCCAAGCGGAAACCTGGGAGTTGTCTATTGAGCCCATTCTATTTCTCATGGACGCTGGCGAGCCTCCCTCCTAGATATCTGTCCATTTCTCCCCCGGCCTTGGTCCACGGCTCTTGCTCAGCTGCCTGCCGTGGCTTCCCGTGTGGGCGCTGTGCTCGCATCTGCCCCCTGCGGTCTGTCCCGCCCAGCACCGTCTTCCTCAAGTTCTTGTCTGAGCTGCACCCTCCAGACCGCTGACTCCACTAACAGCTCCTCCTCCCCTCAGATTTCGGGCCCCTAAACTACTCTAGTGTTCTGTGTGGGCCCAGGCTCTCCTTCCCACCACCTTGATTTATACAAACTGTTCCCTGGGCCTGGAACATTCTCCTAGCTCTTTACTGGCCTTGTTCCCCCAAGAGCTCCAGGCTTAGGTGTCTCTTGCTAGAAGGACTTCTCTGGCCCCAGTGCTGTTGTCCCCACAACCTGAACAGCCCCTTCCGTGGCAGCCCATCCCACAGGCTGTCTCGTACGGTCTGCCTCCCTCACCAACCTGGACGTGTCTGCACCATGTGTGCCCAGCTCCTAGACCAGGGTCTGGGCTCAGCGGGGCTGGGAGAAAAGTGGTTTCAGGGTGGGCAGACTGATGCATGGATGGATGGCACCCTCTGTGGGTCCAGGTTTCTGCCCCGGAGCATGAAGGGCTGGCCCAGGTGGTCTCTGACGGCCCCCTGCTCTGGCAGTCAGCCGTGAGCACAGCGCTGACTGCAGTGCAGGTGAGCGTGGTCCGTGGTTAGGGGAGGCCCTGGGGTCCTTGGGGAGGCTTTCTAGAACCACTTGAGCTGCCTTCTCCTGAGCAGCATGAGTGTGTAGCCTTAAAGGTGAGTCCTCGTAAGAAAGCAGGACTGTGCGAGGCTGGGAGGAGTGGCAGTCATCCCTGCTGGTGCAGTTGGGGTCACCAGGACAGTGGCAGTGTCCACAGGGGACTGGTACTTCTGCATAGTTGGGGTGTGTCTTGGGGCCTTTCAGAGGCGATGAGAGGCCTGGTCTGCTTTGGATTTTTTTAGCTTTGTTTTGAGGCTCCCAGTTCATTAAAAAATTTAAAATGCCACAAGAAGGCTATAAATACTATGGTATTTTAAACTCGTAACCTACGTCAGGATGATGCTTTTTCAACAAAAACAACATAGCAAATATGGTTATTCTAGTCACAATGTAATGACAGGATTTATAGGAAATATTGATTCATAGTGTGCTGCAGGTTGGGCAGACCTGTGGTGGGACAGGAGTGTCCCCCAGCCCTGCAGCTGAGTGAGGTCACACTTAGAGATGATATAAAATATTCGACCCCTGCCCCCTAGACCCCCTCCCCTCACCCTCTGCCCCCTGCAATGGGGCGGGTCTGGGGAGGGAGCAAGACACACACACTCCTGAGGCCTTGAGTTGCTGGATCGCAGGAGGCCTCGTCCCTGAGCTCCTGGCCTGTGCTGATGGCACCTCTGGTGACAATGCAGTTACCTGTGAGGCTGGTCCTGGGTGTGGAGCCAGCTCAGACACTGCCCTCTGGGAACAGTGACTGCTCGGTTGAGGTCTG
>CAUYRT010050895.1:0-22338 GCA_963574885.1 Lepilemur ruficaudatus | reverse complement strand
TTTATTTATTTATTTTTTATTGCAGCATATTATGGGGGTACAAATGTTAAGGTTACGTACATTGCCCTTGCCCCCCTCCCCCCTCCAGTCAGAGCCTCAAGCCTGACCATCCCCCAGATGGTGCACATCGCACTCATTATGTATATATACGCCCATCCCCTCCTCCCCACTCCCGTCTGCCCGACACCCAATAAATGTTGTTCCTGTGTGTCTACTTAGGTGTTGATCAGCTAATACCAATTGGCTGGTGAGTACATGTGGTGCCTGTCCATCCATTCTTGGGATACTTCACTTAGTAGAACGGGTTTCAGCTCCATCCAGGAAAATACAAGAGGTGCTATATCACCATTGCTTCTCATAGCTGAATAGTACTCCATGGTATACATATACCACATTTTATTAATCCACTCATGTATTGATGGGCACTTGGGTTGTTTCCACAACTTTGCAATTGTGAATTGTGTGTAGCAAATATGTTTTTAATAAATAAAAGAATTTCTTCCAAGCTATATCCTTCTATGGCCAAGGCATATATATCATTTTCATATATGATGTTGGACTTTTAACAATAATGACAATAAATAACATCTCTTTATTTCCTCCACCATAATCCAGAGCCATCTGAGAAACAATCACAGAAGTCGAGCCAAGAAAGATTAAAATATCAGCTTTATTACCAATAAACCTGATAGAGGAAAAACTGCTAAGTTTTCAAGACAATCGGGCTTGCTGGTATTTCAGCTCCTCATTTAGACAGACTTACTTAGTCATAGCTACTGGTAATTCTGGACAATACTGGACCTTCCCCCTTGGAGGCCTGCTCCTACAATACTTACGGTAGAAAGGAGAAGCACAGAAGGGAATGCTTCCTGCTGGCAGAGCTCCTCCAAAGACAAAGAGAAAAGAAAGGGTTGGTCCATGCATGCTTCAACGCCCTCGGAAAGAGTGAGAGACGGAGAGAGGAAAAGCCCACGTGCACCCTATAGAGATGCCTCCACGTGGAATCCACTGCCAGGGACAGAATGCTTCCCCTGTGCCCCTAAAGATGGCATGGTCTATTGCAAGCCAACTATCCTATATTAATTATTATCCCTGTGAGTGGAATTAAGATAAAGAAAAAAATGTTATTCCATATTTGGTTATCAATGCCTATTCTCATTGACTGTAAATCAATAAGAAGCCTTTTTCTAAACCAACCAACCATTTAGACCAGCATCATAATGGACAAGCTTGCTTCAGGAGGAACTTGCAAGATCTGCATTATGATAATGATTTTATATCATTTACCGCCTACAAGATTACGAAGATGATGACATGAAAATCAAGGTGACACTGGCTTCTTCTTTCTTTTAGGACCCCCTCCCTCCACCCCAGTCAGCCATTTTCTCAGGGGAAGGATGGTGTCTGCGATTGCCCTTTTGGAGCTGCCTCCTCCTCCCTGGCCTGCCTCATAAATAACGATGAAATCTCAGCTACTTAGACTTCTGTTGCAGCCAGCTGCCTTTATTTATGAACAACTTAGGCAGCCAATCATTGTCTGCATGCTAGTATAATATTACTCTCAAAGAAGAGGCATCAGGTCACTGGGAAAACCTGGGACAGGTTGTTACACACACCGTGCCTGCCACCCCACTACCATCTCAGAGCGAAGATTTATTCAGCCTACCAGAGTTGGCATATATTTTATTGCTGCTATCACAAAGAAACATGGCAGTCTGCTCCTTCTGGTCTATTGCTATTTAGAACTTTTCCCATTTGCATGCTTCCTTCACGCTGTTTCAGAGAAACACTGTAAAGATTTTACAAAGGTTATCAATTACATCATCACCTCGAACATCAAATAGCATCCTCACCGGTTATGACCCATTGAGTGCTGAAAAGCACAGACTGAAAAACTGTCAAGAATAGTTTGTGTCTCAACGATGAACCTTGGTAAAATGAAGTTTAAAGTAACTTAGAGACAGGGCAAACAAAATGGTTAAAATATTCACCTCACTTTTATAGACTTGTTAATAAAGAGGGACTTAAGATTGGAGGTCGTAAGAAAACCTGGTTTTACTAGAGCAGAAATTCTAAACTTAAAAAACATCCAGGTAGATACAGCCCTTAATTATAATTTTTAAAGTATTATAATTCTTCTGTTGCTAGGATTTTTACTTTGCGATTCTGCGTTCTCTATTTTTCTCATTATCATGGTGCACGACTTGCTAAAAGTTACTAATATTATCCTGGATCTTGATACGGTGATATGGTGTGAGAGAAGACCAGAGGCCCTCTTGACAACAAGATCTGACTATGTTGACATTGGTTTTCTTTGGAAGATATCTAAAGCCTATTACAGTTTGCAATGGTTTTCAGTGCCCATGTCAAGGGAGAAAGAAAGTAGTATTTGTTGAGTACCTATTACATGTTAGGTGTTATATACATTAGACATTCTGTCAGGCAACAAATGTTTATTGAGGATTTACTGTGTGCCTGACTCTGTGCTAGGTGCTTAGTTCCGGTACCTACTTGGCCATCAGCAGACAGACAGCTCAGCATTACTCTCAGCATCTCAGTGATGGGTCACCCAGTGTTTCTGCCAGCTCTTCAACCCAGTCAACTGTGACTTTTGAAAGTCAGTTTTGCTCAGAGACCTTGCATTAGTTTTCTCGGGCTGCCATAATAGAGTACAATACCTGGTGGCTTTAAAAACAGAAATTTATTGTCTCAAAGTTCTGAAGGCTAGGAGTCCACGATCAAAATGTTGGCAGGGTAGATTCCTTCTGAGGGCTGAGAGAGAGATCTGGGGGCCTCTCTCCTCACTTCTGGTTGTTTTATTTTGGCATTTCTTGGCCTGCAGAATCATCACCCAGATCTCTGTTTTCATGTTCCTATGGTGTCTTCCCTGTGTGCATGTCTGTATCCAATTATTTTTTCTTTTTATAATTACACCAGTCATACTGATTAGGGTCCACCCTAATGATCTCATTTTAATTTGATTACCTCTGTCACAGTCTAAGATATGGGGGATTAGGACTCCAATATATCTTTTTTTAGGGGACACAATTCAACATATAACAGGCCTCCAGAGCAGAAGTTCTCATCATTTTTCCACTATGATGAGCATACTCCTGTGGGATGTTTTCACAAAGCCCATTTTTACTCACTTGCACTCTATCTCTGCCCTCTCCGTTATCAAAAAAATTTTGCATGCATAATTTTTTAACACAGTGTAAGTACATTTCACAAGCATTATAATAATGGACACAGCCTCAGCTATTAAAGGCTCTGGTGCTGATGAGATGAGCTTCAAGTTGTAAGTAATCCTGAGAATTAGCAGTAACTTCATTCTTCTCTCTCAGATCTCAGACCAATCGATCAATTAATCATATTAGCTCTACCCTCAAACTATATCCAGAATCTGTCTGTCTCATCCCATCCTCTGCTACCCACTAGTCCAGCTATCACCATCTCTTTCATGGACCCTTACAGCATCCTCCTGACTGGCCATGCTTCCGTCTTTGTCTTCCCATGCTCCCAGGCCATTTTAAACCCAACACCCAGATTAATCCTTTTACTACATAAGTCAAGTCACACTGCTTCTTTGCTAAATACACTTCCAAGGCTCCTCACTTTATTGAGTGAAACTCCAGCGCTTGCAGAAACTCCAAGACATGACATCAGCTGACCCATTACCTCTCTCACTTTAGCTCCTGCAAGCCTCTCTCCTGCTTCCTTACTCCAGCCAATTCCTTAAACATGTCAGGCTCTTAATAAATATTAATAATGAGTATTTGAATGAACAAATCACAATGGCAGAACAGAGTTCTAATGACTGGGGCAAGCATTTTTATACTAACCACTCATAAATATACTCAGATGTGTTTTTAAAAGTTAATTCTTTGAAAACATTAATATTTCAGCCTCATTTCCCAGGTTAAATCCTGGTTCCACCACTTACATCTGTATGATATTGAACACATTACTGATTCTCTTTGTGCCTCAAATTCCTCTTCTATAAAATGGATATAGTCATAACTCTTAGGAATTTTTAAGGATTAAATGAATACATAAAAATCACTTAGCACATAGCATCTGAGTGCTATATAAGTGTTAACTATCATTGTCATAATTATATTAAATATGAGAAGTCTCCTCTTTGGATTGATGCAAACATCAAATGGTTTTAATTTCCACAATAACTGCTACTGACTGTGCTCTACCAAAGCCCTGCTGCCCCATTACCATTCCCAGTGCTGAATAAACACTCATGGATCTTCCAGTTTGGCACGTAGGGAAGAGTGTGGTCTATCCTTGCACCTGCCTCCTTTCTGGGGCTTATACCTGTTGATGTTGGGTGGGAAGCAGATGTTCTCTCCAGTGCCATTGCTCTAAGTGAGGTTCCTTCCACCCCACTGGTTGTTAGTCTTCTCTGAGGCAAACAGATCCAGTTGCCTTCTTGTGTGCTCTCATAGGCGTTTTTGTAACTATAACAGCTTTATTAGAACATAATTCACATACTATTCAATTCAACCACATAAAGTGTGCAATTCAATGTTTTTTGGGTATATTCACAGAAATTTGCAACCGTCACTACCTTCAATGTTAAAACATTTTCATCATCCCCAAAATAAACCCCATACTCAGCATCACTCCCAATTTTCACCAACCATTCCAGACCCTGGAAACCACTAATCTGTTTGCTGTCTCTGTGGATTTACCTATTCTTGACATTTTAGATAAATGGAGTCATGCAACATCTGGTCTTTTTTGTCTGGCTTCTTTCACTTAGCATAATATTTTCAAGGTTTGTTCATGTTACAGCATGTATCAGTGTTTCATTCTTTTTTATTGCTGAATAATATTCCATTGTATGGACATACCATATTTTACTTATTCATTCATTATTTTATGGATGAGAAGGTGAAACAAGATGGCAGAATAGGACTCTCTAGTGATTGTCCTCCACAGAAATATCAATTGGAACAACTATGCATGCACAAAAATACCTTCACAAGAGCTAAGAAAACCAAATGAGAGATCATAGCATCTGCTTATAGCACAATAAAAAAAGATGCAGTTGATTAGGGGTACAAAGATATAGTTAAATAGAAGGAATAAGTTATAGTATTTGATAGTATAGTTGGAGAATTATAGTTAACAATTTATTGTATATTTTAACATAGCTAGAAGAATCATAATATTCCCAACACAAAGAAAAGATAAACGTTTGAGGTGATGAATAGCTTAATTATTCTTATTTGATCATTACACAACATATACAGTATCACATGTATCCCTACAATATGTGCAACTATTACATATCAATAAAATAAAAATAAAATAAATAAGTAAAATGATACATTAAAGAGGGTAGGAAGGACAGTTTTTCATTACCTGAATCACCCCTGCCCCAACCCCAGGCAGTATAACATAGAGATACCATCCAATTGGGGGAAAGACAGGATTGCCTTGGACCCATGAGTGCAGGATTGCCTTGGACTCTAACACCAGACCCACTTCAGTAAAACTCAGCACTAGGCAGACCCCACAATCCCTGACTCCAGGACTGTACACCTGCAGAAGGAGCCTCCAGACTGCCCTGGCACCAGGTAGGAACCTGTAGCCCTTGTGAGGCAGACTTAATCACCAATTTGCATCACTGCCAGCTTCAGCCATGGGTTTCAAATAACTTTCAGCAGCAGGAAGATCTCAACAACTGTGGGCTTCAGACATACCCCAGCACTGTACCAGCCTCAGTGGCCACAGGCTTCAGACATGCTCCAGCTCCACACTAGCCTCAGTGACAATGAGATTCCAGCCCAGCACTATGCCAGCCACAGTGATCCATCCCAAACTTAGGGCATCTCCTCGTATCACAATAGCCACAGTGGTCCTGGGCTTAGGAACAATGCCAGCTGGCCTGCTTAGACTTTTTGGATAGGCTTTCTGTTAAAGGGCATTCCCAGACAAATCCGGTTTGCAAGGACTAGAGTAAGTACCTACTTCTACAAATGCACAGACATCAACACACAGCCACAGGATCAAGAATAATCAGGGAAAAGTGACATCACCAAACAGACAAAATAAAGTGTCAGCAACTGACCTTAATGAAATGAAGATGTATGAATTGCCTGACAAAGAATTCAAAATAAGTTCTCAAGAAGCTCAGCAAACCTCAAGATAATACAGAGAAATAATTCAATGAAATGACGAAAATAATAAGTAGTCAGAACAAGAAATTTGACAGAGAAATTGAAATAATTTTTAAAACAAACAGAAATCCCAGAGCTGAAAAATGCAATTAACAAAATAAAAAATGCTAGGGACTTTAGAATTTAACAGCTGGTAATAATTTATGTGATTATTTCTTTAATGTCTATCTCTTGCATAAGGTAATAAACTTCTTAAAGGCAAGTATTTTATCTGTTTTTTGCTCATCATTATGTTCCCATCAACAACTATTAAATGAAAGCCTAAATGAATACGTAAATTAATAAATCAACTACAGGAGATAGAACAAAAAATGACAGCCAAAGAGGGATGAATTTTCTTCCGAATATAGGGATTCTCTTCTTAATTCACCCAAGAAATCTAACTATTAATAATTTCCCCAACATTCTGTAATTTCAACTTTGCATATAATACACAGCAAGCACTACAAATGCTTAGCTGGTATCTGGATAAGTTGACTTTGCTATCATTAGAAACAAGGAGAACAGAACCCTGAGGAGGATATTTCCCACCTTGTCCCACGCGAAAATCAAATATTTCCAGTCCTTCTCTACTGACCACAAGCACCTGTAAGGAAACAGGTATACACAACGGCCCAGTCTACCTCCTACACGACACACGTGCTCCTCAACATCACAACTTTTCTCAAAAAATGTGCGAAGCCTTTTAAATAACAGTTTGGTGGAGCTGCGAGTTGTGGGAGTGCAGAGAAAGTAGAGTTCAAGTCTCGGGCTGCCAGCATTTTAGGCGCGCTCAGATATGTGTAGCTCTCTTGCTTCCCTAGGGTCAAAGGTAAATGTGGCCACCTTCGGAGAGCCGCCCCAGCCTGCTGTGCTGACGGAGGTGTGAAAAGCAAAACCTTTGCCAACAGAAAAGAGGAAACACACCTTCCTGAGCAGGCCCTGGTGGGGAAAGCACTTTGGGTGAAGGAGAACCGCATGCTGCTAAACGCAGATACAGTTCTAAGACGCTGATGTCTCACCGTCCTTTGTAAGTTCCAGTGCTTCATAGTTATAATACAGATCACAGCACAACACAGTATGGGATGCAGATTGGAAATTAGTCTTAGTGACACCTAACTGTTTTTGGGTGTTTACTATGTGACAGTCACAGTATTAAGCACTGTACACGTTATCAACTTGCTGGATCCTCACAATGGTGCTATGAAGTAGATTTTATAAATAACCCCATTTTATAAATGAGGAAACAAAGTTAGAAAGATTTTGTACTTTGAACACATTTGCAGCTGTTAATGGCAAAGCTGGGACTTGCTCCATGGATAAGTTCCATGATCTTAGTGACCACACTAAAAATGCGTTAGTCAGAGACTGGGTTCTAACCCTAGTATGATAATCACCAGTGGTATGGACCATGAACAACACATTTAATTACCCCGTGCACACATTTTTTTAATTTGTAAAATAGGAAAATTAGTGCTTGTCCAGTCTTACAGGGTTCTGAAGATCAAGCTGACAGAAAATGCATTTGAGAGCACTACAAAAAGTGTGAAAACAGAAAAACCAAGGAAATATATACATAGTGAATAAGGCATTCACTAATTGATAGTCTGAAAACTTCCCAGGAGGGGAAAAAATCAATATCCACATATGTGATTTTTATCAAGTATTAGTTTGGATGGGGAGGGTTAGCAGTTAATTTTGGTAAGAAAGAGTTAGTACTCGCGGATGCTATATGGTTCTGGTCATGTCATCTTAGCTAAGCCTTATCATTTCATCTATCAATTTTATTGCTCTTGGGCAGAGAGAGCAATAATGGTGTAATTGTATTTTCTGGCCCATTGAAGTTTAAGGATACTGTCAAGCCATGACAAGAGGAGTCAAGTATCGGGTTTATTGAATATATAATTTAACTATGTGGACTGCATCCCTTTAAAATTAGAAAGAGCAAATAGAGCTGTCTGTGGATTCCATTGGAGTGAATCTTTGACTCACCTGCATATTATCTTTTTATGCTAAATAAATAAAAAAGGACTTTTCAAAATCTCATACATAACATATAAGAGACAGAGGCTGACCCAAACTTCCCCTTGTCTGAGGAGGAGGGCTGAGCAAGTTTTGTGATACTTGCCACTTCTAAGTTATCAGGTCTTATCTGATGTAAGGGAAAGGAAAACAACATATCACATTTTAGCAACATGTTATCTCTCTTACATTATCGCCCCTGGGCTCCCCCGGTGTTTATGGGCACAGGCTTGCCTGGTTCATCTCTAAGCCTACATTGTACATAGAAGACAGCTCTTTATAGAATAGGTATTTGATAAATCATTGATAATTAATCAAGTTGAGTGAGTAACTTTCCAAATAAGACCAATTGTCCTTATTCCTCTACAGAATTGAATCTATTGACCATTCCAAAAATATTCGTGATAGGCCAAGAGTCGATTTGAAATTCTGGCAAATCTTCAACCAAGACTGCAGCACTCCAAGAATCTGTTACAATAGCTTGCGTTGCCCTAATATAGGTGGCAAGGCCGTACATTCATTCTTGGATAATGTCACAATGGACTGCAGATAACCAAAAGCAATCAGGGAAGAAGAAGGTCAAGTTGTAAAATATTGTCAGGAGAGGAGTTATATGGTAAACAAAAGCCAACCTCTAATCTTGAGGTCAGCATTTAACTGGTTTATTTAGTAGCATAAGTGAAAGCCATTTCACTGTCCATGGGTGTGTATAAATTAATCTGAGACATTCAGACAAGAAATCAACCTGACTTGACTAATGTCCTCAACTCTGGATCACTATTACCCGCACGTAATTCTTTAATACATGGCTCAGAGGCCTAAGCTAAACTTCTTAGGCCACACAGTGTCCACTGTTTTTGTCTAGTGCAGAGTTGAGTGAAGCCATTTCACACTCTGTTTTATCCTCAAGAGAATGCATTTGTAAGACTGCTAATTCAGTGATTAAAGGACAGGGTTGAACACCCAGATTTTATGTGAACCAAACTCTCAATCTTACTTTTGTTGAGCTCTTATCATTTGAACTAGCCGGGCCCCTGTGTTCAGGAATGTCCCATGAACCCAGGAGCCATCCTAAACATAGGTTGTCCTGCAATTGCAGAGGGAAGGTAATGCAGACAAATAATCCAGTAAATCTACCCGAAGATAATTAATGTTGGACTTAAATTACTGGCATTACCATGTTTCCCTACTACCACTAAAATTTGCTTTGCAAGATGCCTGCTTGAAAGCTTTCAATGACTTCCCGTTGCCCTTAGAATAAAATCTCAATGTTCTGAGCACAAATGACAAAGCCATCTACAGTCAGCACCCTGCCTATCTCACCTACTTCCTCTCTTGTCTTTCCTTCTATCCTTTTTTTCCCTTTGCTGTCACCCAACTCCACCACCAGGACACCACCAGACTTTTGTCTCTGCTGGCCTGCAAATGGCTCTTTCCTCTGCCTGGTATACAAACTCAACTCTCTCTTTGCTTGGCCAACTTCCGTTCATGTTTCAGTCTGAATTTGGATATTGCTTCCTAAGACTGTTCTTCCCCATCCTCCTATCCACGCCCCACTAAGGGCTTCCATTACAGCCTGTCTTCTTCCTTTCATAGTGGCCAGCACACCTTGTCAATGTCATCACACATTTGTTCAGACCACACCATGAGTCTAAAGCGGCCAGGAAGCCCTTTAAGTTTTCTTCCCCTCTGTTTCCCTACTGTCCAACCCAAGGCTTAGCACTAGACCCTACAGAAATATTTTATTCAATATTTAACTTATATATGCAGGTGAGTTCTGTTCCAAGTTGGCATCACTTTCAGGCAAGGAGGTGGGTAGAAGGTATGCATCTCCATTCACAGGTACTGTAGAGATTTGCATTAATGCAGTAAGACAAGTCTTTTGCAGTTTTTTATCTCCCCAGATCTATTCTGTGACTTCTTTATTGCACAACTGGATACTTGATGTCTGCCAGATCATATCCTTTTTCATCCCTGAGTTCATGCATTGGTGGGTGTTGACATCCTTAATTCCATCCATGTGAACATTTAGGATGAAAGTGCTTAATCAAAATGTGTATTAATTATTCAGCCTGCAGGGCACCGGGCACCTAACCAGATGTGGGAGCCTGAGTGTCACTTGGGAATAATCTTCCTGTGATTTTACGTTAGCCTGAGAGCTCCCAGAAAAACTGAGTGCATTACCTGTGTTCTGCACAAGATAAATTAAGGACCGGTCACACACCACATAGTCGGGGAAAACATCATTATTCCAGTCATTATCCCAAACAGTAAACGCTGTTGCCCAGCATGGCATGAGTGTCCTAGTGTTACTAGTTATCTTTTTGCTTTTCAAATTGGCTGACTCAAATTAGCCATATTCAGTGCAACTTAAAACAAATGGCAAAAAATAATCTTGCACATCTGTATTTCTCAACCACAGGGACAGCCCTACTTTGGGGTTATGATTGGTTGTGGGAGGTGCTACAGGTCATTTTTATTTATAGTGCTGTGCTTAAGAACACAGTCTCTGGGGTCACAAAAACGTGGTTCAGAGCCCAACTCTTCCACTTACTATCAGGAAAACACGTATACCAGTCTCTTCCTGTCTCAGAGTCTGTTTCCTCATCTATAAAATGGTGATAACAATAGTAAATATTTTATAGTGCCAAAGTTGGAATAGGTAATCCATGTAAAACACTTGACACAGAGCCAGGTACACCAAAAGGTGAGTATAATAACTGTTCCCACACCACAGGGTTCTTGTGATGCCCAAATGATAAACTTCCTAAAGTACTTGACTAAACACTAAACAAATGAACTCCGTCATTATTATAGACTAAAAATGGTTAGATTACCCAAGTCTGCAAGGGAACCCTCACTCAATGGTGTGAACTAAAGTAATGCCTATCACAATGTCTCCCCTGCTAACTTGCATTCTAGTATACATTCTTCAGTGGGACAGAATGGGGCGAGATGTCAGTGTGGGAGCCAAGGTTACTGCTAAGCCTTGGTACACCCACGGGAAGAGCACACCACGTGTGGACTTCTCCTCTCGGATATCATCACAGGTGAAAGGTTGTGAGTCCACGAACCTCTGCTGTGAATCATGTCATTAATCTGTGCTCTTGAAACCTAAAGACATTCCAGGCTCACCCAGAGATTTTCAGTTCATCATTCCAGACTCTTGATAACCCTTTCTTAGAATTCAGAAGGAAGAGAGAGAAAAGTGATATTTAATTCACAAAAGCAGATTTCTTATAAGCAAAATCAAATTGAAAAAAAATGCAGGGGACAGAAGGGCGGAGAGAAACCAGACCCACGGTGCTCATTCTGTGTCCTCCCCTTTGCTCCTGCTGATTCTCCTGCCAGGAAGGCTGTGCCCTGCATGCCCACCCCTGTATCTATTCTTACACGAATCCTACTTTCTGCCTGAAACGTCCCCCATCAGCACAGTTTGCAGTAGCCTGCCTTTGCCTAACAACTCAATATTTACCAACAGCATTGCTTGAAGAGCCCTTAACTCCAACGCCTACCATGTAGTTTCCTATCTGCTGCTTACTCATTAGCTGGTCACTCATTTTAATCACATCCCAGTTCATCTTGTTATTTATTCCCTTCTTCCTTCAAGAATATAAGCTCCCTATGGGCATGGACAGTGTCCTGGCTTCTCTTCCATCCTTCAAAAGTCCCCAAATCCTTGACATGTGGTGGGTCATACTCACTAGATTTTAGAAAAGGAAAGAAAGTTAGAGATCATTAAATTCAACTCCCTAATAGTACTGGTGGGAAATCTCTGGCCCAGGGAACTTAAATAACTTATTCATGTTCAAATATATAGATAGTTATAGAGCGAGGACTGCAACCATAATCTTCTGACTTACTACCCAGAGTTTCTCAACAATCCTTGTTATCTCTAATTCCGGGGAAAGAAACTACGATAAAGAAAGAGACAGGGGAGGAACTAAATGTAAAATACACGTGTATGTACACACACACACACACAATTCAGTGAAAGAACAAATCATCCTAGGGTCTGAGCAGACCTGGTATCAGGTTAACGACTACTGAGTCATTACCCACAACTGGGAAATTGTGCCCGTAAAATGCAGAGACAGCATCGAGCCCAGCAACAGTTGGGAAACATACAGATTGAGCCACAGAGCCATCATTGCCAACCCTTGGCTGGTTAAACTTGGCCAATGTTGGATAACATGGAGTTGGGAAAGGAGTGTGAAACAGTTTACTATTTGTGTGTGATGTTTTTGTAAAAACAGCTCTTCTCCAGCTTGGAGAGCACAGAGACTTATGTTGTTCTTTGTGGCAAAGCAGTTTACTCTAGCCTTCGGGCCGTGGTGGCTGGGATGTTTTATACATCAGCAAGCATTAGAAAGAGGCCGATGTCAAATTGACTCTCTCTTCATGCATCTTCAGTTAACATCTGCTGACAGAGCATATACCCATGAAAAGAGAGTCATAAAATTCAGCTCTAATTTTGCAGGAGATGCTCAAATATATCTTTTGGGGCAATAGAGAACCTAGCTTTAATGATGTTTACATAGGAGCATAAATAGTAAAATTTGGCTTTTCTATAGCACTTTAAGAAAGCAGAATACTTTATACTCAATTTTATTAGCTATTCCTTATGGGTTTCCATTACATTATAATAAGATACACCAGGCAAACTTTACAAACAGCCCGATCATGTCCTCCTTATTCAGTTGCAACCTAACTGTAAAATGTCATTTCCATTTCCTTGATTCACTAGTAATTGACTCAGATTTTCCCTGGATGACTCAGCTGATCCCTGGATGAAAACAAGCTTTGAAGATAAATTCATTTTTTTTCAGGCTACTGAGATACCACTGAGTAATTTACTTTGAAGTATGATAGCAAATGAGTAACAAGAAAGATTTTGTGTCTACCATAGTGGAAGCCACCAATTTAGAAAGAGAGAGTAGAAATTTCTTAATGGATTATTTTTGCCTGATTATTAAGGTAAGTTATAAAAAGGCTCAAACTGCCAGATGGTGAAAGAGAAAAATCTCATTGCCTTCCAGCAACCCCACTGATGTTTAGGGTCTTTCCACTCATGTGGAACTACTCTCCTTCTCACCATTAATGTCATCATCGTCATCATTTCCATCGCTACCATTTATTTCACACCCCAATATTCTAAGTATTACCTTATTTATTCTATAGGTATTTTTATCCGATAGGTAGATATTTTTCCCATGACACAAGTAAGGCAAATGAAGCTTAGACATGCTAAGAAACTACCTATTGTGTTCATGCTGCCCCAAGCCCTCTTAGACAGCACATCTCCCATTTATATAGCAGCATGCACACCATATGACAAAGCCCTGCCTTTCCTTCCCATGAAGAAAACTCCTATTCCCTCAAAGGTATTCAATCGGACTGCTGCTTTTGGCCCAAATCCCACTTAAACATGAATGAATTAATAGACCTATAATCCACCCAGAGATGACTATTCTTATATTTATATTCATATGTATATATAGATTATTATCTCAAATTATCTTTAACTGGTAGGATTCCAAGCAGACAATAAGGTGTCATTAAAATGATTCAGAAAGTGAGGGTATGTGTGTGTTAAAAATGGACTGACTTGGCAGGTCAGTCCTGCCTCGTTCTCCCCTGAAGCACTTCCTCTTACTCACAGCCCCGCTCATTTCTTTGCCCCATTGGCAGCGCTCTCTCTAAAATATTCACGGCGATTCTTCCCATCCTCCCTTGCAAGGCGGCAGCGCCAGCAGGAGCCACGTGTGGAAAGGAAGCCAAGTCCTGCAATGGCTGCTACTCAGGACTATCTAAAGTCTACATACTTGTGATGCAGAGGATGCCTTTCATTTTTAAGATAATAGTCATTTTCTCCTGATCGTAAAAATAGTATATGCTTATTGTAAAGCATTCAGAAAATATAGAAAATAAGTAAGAAAACAAAAACCACCTATAATTTGACCTCCAGTTTATTACCACATTAACTATTGTTTGTATTTTCTTCCAGAGATAGAGAAGAACTAGAGTGAATAAGCTGTGGCTGGCTATATAAACACAAAATTAGTATTTTTGCATGAAATACCTACTGCATCAACAGTTCAAACTTCTATTTTTATACTTATTCTTAATCTTCAATAGTTACATAATTGTATTTTTGCACCCTTGCCCTATAATTGAGCATTAGGCTGTTACTCACATTTTATTAATACTCTTACAAGCCAGGTTCTAGTAAATGTCTTTGCATTTAAATCTTTATCCACGATTCTGATTCCTCCCTTTAGAAAGACTCTTGGATGTTCAATTACTCTATCCAAGGTAAATTTTAATCCTTTTGATACATACTCCCAAAAAGTAAAGATCAAAGGTTGAAAGAGTGTAGTTCTCATGACAAGTACCTAAACATATCCAGACCATTACGCACACCATCAGTAGCATTAAATATTATCATTTTTTTCTTTGCCATCGTAACGGACAAAAAAATCACATCACTTCCTTTGTTCCTCATAAAAGTTATTTTACTCCAAGTAAGGTTGAATATTTTTTCATAAGTTCAGAGGATGTCTGCATTTATCCTCATGTGAATTACCTGTCCACGTCTTTTCTCATCATCTTAATTGAGGTGTAAGTGCTTTTCTGGCTTATTTTATGAGCTTTATATGCTTTGCCACATTTATTGCAGACATTTTTCTAACAGTGTTTTCCTCTGTGATTTCTCACACTGATTTTATACTTAGAAAGCTCCTTCTACTCTAAAATCATATACATATTTATCCGTGCTTCCTTGTAGTATTTCATGGTTTTACTTTTATGTCAAATTTTTAAATCTGCTTGTAATTTATTTTGTTGTATGGTTTGATGTAAGGATATGCTTCTTTTGCACAAACAACACATTTATCTATCACCACTTTTTGAATGGCTCATGAGCTCCTCATTGGTCTTAGATGCATTATTTAACACGCATGATATTCTAATATGTACCACATATGAATTACGTACTAGGATTATGGAGGGAGTTTTGTATTGCACTTAACAGACCTCCAAAACCATACTTTTTTCCTGCCTATTGTTCCAACTGTACCTCCTTTCTCCCTACATTTATGGCTCACTGGCTTTTTCTCATTCTTAAAAACTAATTTGCTACCTCTTCCAAGGTCTGGTCCTCCCCCAGATTATCTGATGGTTTCTTCCTGTCATTCTGAGGTCTGTTCTAAAAGTCACTTCCATGAGAGCTCTTTTCTGATCAACCAATGAGAAACATCCCTTCACCACTCAGGCATTCTCTATTCTTTTATATTATTTTATTAACATTTTCTTCATAGCATTATCACAATCTAGTATTTTCTTATTTTTAGGTATATGTTTGCTTATCTATTTATTGTTTGACTCCTCCATTAATATGTAAGCGCAAGGAGAGCTGGGACCTTGGCTGTCTTGTTCAGTACTATATTCTGTGAACCTAGAACATGCCTAAAACATGGCAGATAACCAACGAATGCCTACTAGAAGAATAAATAAATAATTTCAGGGATTTCATCAATATCAATCTACACTTGTATTATACCAGCCCTCATAAATTATTGAAAGTCTAACATGCATCTTAGTATTCAGGGGAAAATGCTTCTAGTCTTATTTTTTTTAATTACCTTTGTCTACTATTCCAGAAAAATCTTTAGAATCTGTTTATCAGATTCTGTGCCCCAGAGATACCCCCTTTTATGCCCACAGCCTCAGGAAAACACTGACATTAATTAAAACCCGTGAATACGTTAGGGAAAAACTGACACTGTGCAGAATGGGAATATTGAATTGTTCAGTTCACATAACACTATAGAAAAACACCTGATGCCCAAGCTCACAGAAACATGGATTCTCAACTCTGAAAAGATTAACTTGCTCCTTTTCCAAATAAGAAGTTAAGACCCGCATTGATTTGGCCATAATACCACAGCTAGCACTGGCTTTAAAAAAAAAAAAAACCATCTATTTTAAAATATAGGGATGAAAATAATAAAGCAAAATTTCAAATATTTTTCCACTTTGGAGAAGAGACCATTTCGTAGTACAAAGGAAGGGAAAATTCAGCGATTTCTGGGTGAAGTGGACCATGGAGAGTAATAATCTATGTAATTTGAATGTTGGAATGAAATTAGTATGTTCATGGCAGCACCGTGGCATTGATTTCAGGGCACTTTAGCTGACAAAGTGCTCAGGCCTCACTGATTACTCAAAAGCTCTTGAGAATTTTTTCCATATAGAAATCGCAAATATCCCACACTAACTCAAAGCCTCCGTAGTAAAGAGCTAAACATCCCTGCTATGTGAGAAATGCTACCGGGAAACCTGTTCCTCACCAGAGTCATTGACTTGCTATATTAATGCTCACGTGAGCGTTTGACTCTTACACTGCAAACCTTTCCCTGAGACTCCTTTGCCTCTCAAGTAAGGACCACACTTGCTCAGCTTGACGCTAAAGACCACTTGGTGCTGAGTGCTGTTGTGCTATAGTCTAGACACACTGTAGCAGTCTCATTGCTTGATGCATGTACTTCACACCTCTGTAGACCTCATCCTACATTCTGTACACTACCCCTAAGTGTGCTAGAGAGAGGGAGATTTCTCCAGAGGCAACAACTCTATCTACGGAAATATACATGTAAGCTGGCTCCAGAGTAGCTCATAAATTAAATGCAGCATGCGGCAATTGCAAAAGACAAGAAACAACCATATTGCCCATCCTTAGAGGCAAACATGGAATACCGTAAAAAGTAGGACTGTCTACATATACTACCATGGAGTGAGCACCACAAAATACAAAATGAAAAAAATCAAACTGGAGACAAGTGTGTAAAATCTAAGAGGAAACATAAATATATTTACATTATTGATTATATTTTTGAAAAATTAAAAATCAAACTATAAAATTTTTAAAATTGGTTCTTGTAAGAAGAGAAAGTAAATAGGGTTGAGAGTTAAGAATTGAAGCTGGATTTGTCTTAATTACCTTGTTTTATAGCTTGACATCAAAAACATGGTATTTCAAAATCATAAAATAAAATTTAATATAGAAATGCCACCTGCAAACATTGACAGTAAAATGAAACATATCATGACAGAGAGAGTAAGGATTACATGATAGAGAAACCTATATAATGACAGAGAAAGTAACTATTCCAAATGGCCTATAAAAACGAGTAATCCGACTATATCTTCTTAGTGGAATATACCTTAAGAAAGAGTTGAAAACAAAAACTATTTTTAGTAATCATGTTGTTGGCAATAGTGTTGGTATCCTTATTCTGACAATACTATGAATATATTGCATGATTAAGCAAAAAAGTAATTGTTTCAGTGTTCTTGAAAGTTGAGGTATTCAAGATGGGAGAAAGAAAATGGATATAAGCTTAATAGGGTAAAGAAAAAAGCCTGTAGTCTTGAATGTGGATTGGAAGAACCAGTAAAACTCATGATCTAGTTTATCTTTAAAAAATCGTATTTCCTAGCTTTGTCTATTGAAAAAGTATGGAAACAAAAATAGACCCAGTAGCAAGGAGCGCTTATAATACCAAAGTTGTGTCCTCTAAATACCACTTTGCTTTTAAAGAAATCAGGGCTCTTTAGAGAAATGGCTAAATACAAGTCTGTGGTAGGAAATCTAGAATATGAGCCTGGAACGTCTTGTGACAAAGACGTTCTTGTGACTCTAGAAAAATCTCTAGAGTCATTTCAGAAAGACCCAAGAGTCCATCCGGAACAGATAACCATTGGCCAAAATTGGGGCAATTTGAACCATAACTGCAATACGTTAAAACACCCATTAGTTTTAATCCATGAATTTACAATGAGACCAAAAGAGAAAACCATAGGATTTTTGAATGCTATGAAACCATCTCGTTAGACAGAAAACTAATTAAAAAGAAGAAAAGGCAGGGGAGGAGGAGAAGAGACTGGGAGAAAGTACATATCCTGCCTTTACCATGTGAACTATGCCTCAGAATAATTGAACAGTTAAACAACAACTTGGGTTGGAATCAGCAAAATTCAAAACGTGGAAACCTTAAAGAAAAAACATCTGATTTCCTCAACCACAAAAATTACAAGAAAAAAAAAGATGTGGCAAATGAACTCATTGATTAAAAGAGACTTCCTAGAAAAATCGTCTGACTACAGCCTATGACCTTTTGTGGGTCCTGACTCAAACAAACTGTAGAAAACAAATGAGACAATCTGGGAACTTGAACGCTAATAATATTAGGGAATTACTGTTAAAATAGTTAGATTTGACTAGGGTATGATAATATTTTTAAGGAATCTCTGTCTTTGGGATGTAATATTAAATATTTGTGAATGGAAATTATATAGGGATTTGTTTCAAAATAATTGTAGGTATTTGTTAGGAAACGAGCTGTACACGAAACAAAATTGGCTGTGAGTTTCTAATTTTTGAAACTGCATAATGCATACACAGAGGCTGACTATGATATTCTCTCTACTTTTGCATATGTTTGAAATTTTCAATACAAGTTGAATGCGTAAATTAAAAATAATTTCCAGAAAAATTACACCAGGGGGTAGTCTCACAAATAGAACATGGGTATGCCTATTTCCCTACACCCCTACTGACAGTGAGTTTATCTTTTTTCATCTGTGCCAACTGATAAATATCATGTGGGATTTTTTTTGATTCAGCGTGTATCTAGTTCATGACGCATTAATAATAAATAACATTTTTCTTACTAATTATAGAACTATGGCTTACATCGTATTGTTTCCCTGATTCTTCCTTTCATCCTAGTTTGCTTTGAAGAATTCTGCTTACTTTAATGTATTAAAAGGAAATATTCTGTAACATGTTCATTGACATATATACGTAGATATTTATCAGTATGTTATGCATAAAAGCAAAAATTGAAAATTACCTTATTGTCCAACTTAGCCACAAAAATGATTATATAGAGGTATATTTATTGATAAGAATATTTGACTCATTAAGTTACAGAAAGTTATGAAAATTTTATGTCTACTTTAATTTTCTTAATTATAAAATGTTAACAGTGATTATCTCTAGGTGATAAGATTGTGAGTAATTGGAAGTTTTGCTTATTATATTTTCTAATTTTTAAACTGTAAACTCATACCAATTTAACAAGTGAAATTTAAGAAGAGTCATAATAGACACATACACTAGTGTGCGCATGCACGCACGCCCACACACACACACCACTTCAAAACTAGAGTCAGTAAATGGCACATTACATATCAGCCACGTCACTTACTGTCAATTACCCTGCACCATATATTCCTTGAGCATCGCCTTTCTCTGACAGGTTAACCAGTAGGGACACCAAGAGAGAAAGCAAGTTCTTTTAAGTCTTTATGCACAAAAGGAAGAGGTAACGGCAGGTTGTAGATTGGAAGCAGCAAATCAGAGCTGGAAGTCATCACAGACAATGGAAATGAAATGTCAGAAACTGGCAAAGCTGCATCTTGGCCAGTTCCCTACATTCATGCATCCACTGATTAATTCAGCAAATTCTCATTTAATGCTTCAATGTGCCAGGCACTGGACTAGATTCCAGCATTACAAAATATGCCATACCCTGGCCCTTAATGAGCTCAGAATCTAGCAGAAAAATAAGACTTCAGATTATCGGATCCTGCTTAGACTGTCAGGTTTTACGAGTTATTTTTCCAGCCTTTCCAGTTAGACTTTTTGTGAATCAGGCTCATCTAACGTCTGTGCCCTTCCTAGAAATGTGGCATCATCAAAAGTTGGGTTCCTCTTTCAGGATAAATAAATTATTTATATTTGAATAACATATTTGAGTTTCCTCCCTCCATTTCTTAATGTTTACATGTCTACTTTTTAAGTTTATTTCCATCATACCACCCTGAGTTATTCAGTATATCTAAAAAGTTAATTCAGATAAAATGAAGGCAACGGGTTCCCTTTCCTAATACTCTTTCTCTCTTACCTATTCAAAAGTCTATTTGGGCTCTGAGAAAAACAAAAGAAAGAAAGAAAAAAGAATAAGAAAAGAAGGAAAAAAGAAATGAAAGGAGAGGTAGAGATAATTCACACATTAAAATATAAAGAAGATGACAAATATAACTCCCCTATCTAAATTACTTAATTACTTAATCTATTTAAGTGGCTCTTCTCTGGTTAGGTTTATCTGAAGGGAGGTTATTAATGTAGAAAGAAAAAGGTAACACAGTTTTACCTCTGTTTTACAGACAGGAAACATAAGGACATACTAATTAAACTTGGCATTTATCCTGGAAGTGAAGCCTCAGAACCACGGTTTAGGAGCCTGGTTCCACGAGTCCAAAAATCAGCCAACACACTGGGAGATTCTTACTCTTCCAAGCCTGAAATCAAATTTTTCTCATTTGAAAGCCAAGTTCTTGTTCATGTTCCTGTTCTTCAAACTCTAAAACCAAGCCTTCTTGCCTGCTGTAAGTCACTAACTATTCAGAAGGACCAGCAAAATGAAGAGTATTTCCCCCAGACAAGCCCTGTGATTCTTCTCAGTATGGGCCTTTAGACAACCAGGACCTGAACATCAGAGTTAGTCCATGAGACCAATTTATTTTCTGTCCTGACTTTAAGAGAAGTTTTCAAAATGAAAATTCAAAAAATACACAGTATAATGCACTGAACAAGGGGTGACTTTGTTTGCACATCTTAAATATAGCTTGAGAAGCAGAATTAAAATTGCATGCTAAAGAAGTTGTTCATTAATGGTTTGTCCTGTTTTGAGCCCCAACATTTCTTCCCTCAATGATTAATCATTTGACATTGCTCCATAGTCCATTGAGCAGATGGATGGCCGACACTAAATGCAAATCAGGGGCTCCATATGGTCAGAAAATACTACATTGCAGAAAACATAAGTGCATTAGTAGAGTTAACCTTGCTGAACACAATTAGAAATTGATACTAGGATAAGCTCAAATAATGATACAGAGATTAAATAGCTAAATTTTTATCAAAGATTTCTAGATCTGCGAAAAGCCATGACAATATTTCATTAATTTTAAGAGTCCCAAAAATAACATGGAAATACAGAGACAAACTATCCTATGTATTAGCAATTGAATTTAATAGCTCTACCATTTAGCACCAGAATATTTTATTTTCATTTAGTCTCCTTAGAAAAGGTAGTACTCAGTCTTACCCATCTGTAAACTTCAAGCCATGTTTAGTTAGATGGTTTAGCACCATCTAACTGATCTGGAAATTTTGCCAACTATTTGATGATAGACGTACACTGAACTGATTTACTGACGTGACTTCTGACCAAAAGTATCAAGGCATTTTACATGGTAGAAAATCATCTAAAATTCGAGATAACTGTTAGTTTGAACAATACAAGGCTGCCAACATCTGGCCATTTTTTAAACTACAAAGGCAATTTCGTGTACTTCAAATGAACTTAAGTCATGTGACCTGCCACGTCCTTTGCCTCACCCAGGCAGACACACTGATATGGCATTCTTCATACTGATAGGGTTGAGCCAAGAATTCTTAACTCTATGCTCAAGGTATCCAATATAAATCAAATATCAATCACTATCAGAAGAGAATTTGGACCTTATCCAACACCCTAATGTAGATCCCTCTGCTAACATACTGTACCTGCAAGACATATTCATTAATTTACTTATTCATTGAGCAATTACTTTTTCAGTGTCTACCCTAGGAATCGCTCTGAGTAAGGAGCTGGGGGAATACAGAAGAGTCTGTACATGACATTTATAAGCTATTTTTGTGTACAGAATATACATACAAAAATCTATGTATCCAAGTCAGATAATAAGTTTATGGTGTTGTAGGGGAAAATAAAGGGATATATTTGGGCTTTGGGACAACAAGAAGGAAGGAACAACCTATGGGCTAGACTGATTTGGAAGGCTTCATTAACAGTTGAATCTTTAGATAGGTAGGATTTTTTTTTTTTTTTTTTTTTGAGACAGAGTCTCACTTTGTTGCCCGGGCTAGAGTGCCGTGGCGTTAGCCTAGCTCACAGCAACCTCAAACTCCTGGGCTTCAGCAATCCTTCTGCCTCAGCCTCCCAAGTAGCTGGGACTACAGGCATGCGCCACCATGCCCGGCTAATTTTTTCTATATATATTTGGT
>CAUYRT010050894.1:0-40909 GCA_963574885.1 Lepilemur ruficaudatus | reverse complement strand
GCAGTCCCACCAGCAGTGTAAGAGTGTTCCTGTCTCTCCACCTCCTCGCCAGCATTTGTTGTTTTGAGATTTTTTGATAGAGGCCAATCTCACTGGGGTTAGGTGGTATCTCATTGTGGTTTTGATTTGCATTTCTCTAATAATTAGAGAGGATGAACTTTTTTTATATGTTTTTTGGCCATTATTCTGTCTTCTTTGGAGAAGTTTTGACACAGATAAGTTCTTAAAAGCACAATCTGGCAAAATTGACTGATGAGGAATTAGAAAATCTGAATAGATATAGCTATTGTAACCAAAAACCTCCCAACAACAAAAAAGCTGAGGGCCAGACAGCTTTACTGGTGAATTATACCAAGTGTTTGAGAAAAATTAACACCAATCCTCCTGAAACTCTTCCAAAAACACAAAGAGGAGGGAATATTTTTTAAGTCACTGTATGAGGTCAGCATTACCCTGGTATTGAAGCCGGATAAAGACAGTACTGGAAATGAAAACTATAAACTAATGTCAATTATGAATATTGATGCAAAAATACCCAACAAAATATTAGCAAACCAAATTCAGCAGCAAATTAAAAGGATCATACACCATGACCAAGTGGAATTTAAACCCAGAATGCAAGAATAGTTCCATGGAGCAAGATAGTCAACTAGAAGATAGCACAAGCCTCCCTCACAAAGACAGCCAGAACCATGGATAAACAAGCAAACTTTAAAGAAAATAACCGAGGGAGAGCACTATTACTCCTTTTGGTTACAGAGGAGTAACAGAAACCTGGGTGAGCACAAAAATCTGGAGCAGCCCACATAGAGAACAGAAGGAACACTGGGCCTCCACCACCCCTGCCCCAACTAGGATCAGCTGGGAAGCAGGAGGAACGTCTCCCTTTGGCAAGAAGGTAGACAAGAGGATCCCAGCAACCCCTGTCAGCACCTGGGATGTGTACAGGCTTCACCACTGAGGTCCTCTGCAATCCTCATAGGAACTGAGCCCAGCGTAGTTGCTGCATTGTGTCCACATAGCTGTGCTTCCCCAGGGAAGCAGCTGACACTCTGCCACAGCCCCTGTGGCCCACGTGGCTACTGTGCTACACCATCTTGGAATTGGGACTATGGCTAGAGTGTGTCTTGCTCTGGGCACAAATAGCCACAGCATCCCTTCATCCCCAAGGCTAAGCCACTTCTGAACCACGCCCTCCCCCGCCCGGTGGGCCAGCATTCCCAAGTTGAGCAGCTGTTATAGCCTTCCCCACAGACCTAAGCAGAGTAAAGCCACTCCACATAGCCCCCTCCCAACCCCTTGGATCAGAGCTGAAGTTGTGTCCTGCCTCCTGAGAGGTACCTGGGCCACTCAGAGCAGTCACACCTCCTCAGTGTTTAAGTTGAAGCAGCGCCTTACACCCCAGGAAATGGTGTCTTAGCTACCCAGAGCAGTCATGCGCCCCAATGCCTAAGCTGAAGGGGCATCTCACATCCCAGGAAAACGATGCCTACACCACCCAGAACTACCATACTCCCCATATCCCAGGCCTGAGCTGAAGTAGCACATTGGCCACTGTGGAATTGGTGCCCTGACCAAGGTGAGCAGCTGCACATTTCAGGGCTGACCAGGCATAGTATCCTGCATCCCAGGGAAACAGAGTAGTGGCTGAGCTGAGACATCCTGTCATAATGGTCAAACAACTCTAGTACCCTGTATCCCTGCAACTGGACCAGCCCACTGCAGTCTGAGCTGCTGAGATACCCTTTTTTCTGGGGAGTAGAGTCATTGCTATGCTTTTCCCTGCCCCCCCTTCCAAAGCCCAAATGACAGCTGTCCTCCACTATTCTGGGTTACTTGCTGCCATTGCACCTCATCTCAAAGACTATGGATACCACCAAGACTCATCCCAGGTTTCAGAGTCAATACTACATAGTGCCTCATCCACTGGGACCCAAATTTCCACTGAGCCCTATTGGCTCAGCTTACTGAATTGCAACTATACCTGTTCTTCAGACCCAAACCTCCAGAGCACCTCTTCTTCCCCAGAAGTGCTCTGGAGGCCTGGCTTGTGTTGTGCCAGTGTTGTGCCCTGTCTTCCAGGGGTAGAATCACAGCTACAACCCAGACTTATGAGCCCAGGCTGCTAGGGGGTGCCTCAGAGACAGATTCTGGCTCTATGGGCAACCTACATCCAACCCTGCCACAAACAGCAAATCTGTACCACAAGACCCAGGTGCTGAAATAAGTTGACAACACCCTGAGCCTAGGATGCTAGCTCATAGCTGATCCACACACCTGCACCTGGAACCCAGCACCACCACAACTGTTTATAGACTGTGTCAGACCTGACACCAAGAAGGATCCCCTTGGCTAAGTCCCACCATTGAGAAGAAAACAAAAGTACTAGGACCACAAAAATCCTTGATCCTGAGGACATTAACAACATGGGCCTCCATGGCTGCTGCCATAAACTTTTACAGCCTAGGCTGTTGAGATGTCCATAGTTATTTCTGACATTGAACACAGCAGAAGAAGCTGTACAGAAAGTATACTACTGCATCTATCCAGAAACAGAGTCATCACACCCTTCC
Organism: Lepilemur ruficaudatus; assembly: GCA_963574885.1. NCBI lineage: Eukaryota > Metazoa > Chordata > Mammalia > Primates > Lepilemuridae > Lepilemur > Lepilemur ruficaudatus. The sequence continues at coordinate 38,336 of CAUYRT010050894.1, read as the reverse complement.
CAACTGGCACACTAAAATGCAACTACAGATGAAAGTCTTTCTCTACAAAAGTCACTCTAAAAAGCTTGAAGAAATGGTTGTTTCACCACAATGTACAGACATCAATGCAGGGACAGAAGAAACACGAAAAAGGAAGGAAATATAACACCACCAAAAAAACATCATCACTCTAGTAACAGACCCCAATGAAAAGGAAATCAATCAATTGCTGGAAAAAGAATTCAAATTAATGATCTTAAAGAAACTCAATGAGATACAAAAAAATACAGATAGAAAAAATTCAACAAAGTCAGAAAAACAATTCATAATATGAATGAGAAATAGGCCAGGTACAGTGACTTGTGCCTGTAATCCTAGGGCTTGATAACATACTCATGAGATTACATGCCTGTAATCCCAAATCCTCCCACCTCAAGAGGCTGAGCTGGGAGGATCACTTGAGGCCAGGAGTTCAAGATCAGCCTTGACAACATAGTGAGACCCCATCTCTACAAAAAATAAAAAAATGCCAGGCATGGTGGCATGTGCCTGTAGTCCCAGCTACTTGGGAGACTGAGGTGGGAGGATTGCTTGAACCCAGGAGTTTAAAGTTGCAGTGAGCTATCATCATGCCACTTCACTCCAGCCTGGGCAACAGAGTGAGATTTTGTCTCTAAAAAAGAAAAAAAAAATGAACAAGAAATACAGTAAAGATATTGAAGTCATAAAAAAGAAGAAAGAAATAGAAATCCTGCAGCTAAAGAATTTAATGAATAAAATAAAATAAATGCAATAAAGAGTTTCAATAGCATACTTGATCAAGCAAAAGAAAGAACTTCTGAATCTGAAGATACGTAATTTGAAATTACCCAGTCAGAGAAAAAAAGAAATAAGAATGAAAAAGAGTAAAGGAAGCCTACAAGACTTATGGGGCACTATTAAGTGAACACATTTTCATATTATGGAAATTCAAGAGAGAGATGAGAGGGGGAAATTCATAAAAAACCTATGTAATGAAATAACAGCTGAAAATTTCCCAAGTCTGAAGAAAGATATGGACATCCAGATCCAGAAAGCTCAAAAGTCCCCAAATAGATACAACCCAACAAGATCCTTCCTGAGGCAAATTACACTCAACTTGTCAAAAGTTAAAGACAAAGAGAGAATTTTAAAAACAGAAAGCACCAAGAAAAAAGCACCAAGTCGCATATAAGGGAATCTTCATCAGACTAACAGCAAATTTCTTTGCAAAATCCTATAGGCCAGGCATGATATAGTCAAAGTGCTGAAAGAAAAATAATTTCCAGCCAAGAATAATATACCAGGCAAAGTCATCCTTCATAAATGAGGGAGAAATAAAGTCTTTCCCAGATGAGTAAAAACTGAGAAAATTCATCACTATTAGACTGGGCTTATAAGAAATGCTCAAGAGGATCCTACATCTGGAAGAAAAATGATACTAATCATTATTATGGAAACACACAAAAGTATAAAACTCACTGGTAGAGAAGATACACATAGGGGAAAGAGAAAAGAATCAACCCTTACCACTATAGAAAACCACCAAACTGCAATGATAAACAATAAGAGAGAAAGAAAGGAACAAAGGATATACAAAACAACCAGAAAACAATTAACAAAATGATACGAGTAAGTTTTTACCTATCAATAATAATCTTGAATATGAACAGATTAAATTCCCCCACTTAAAAGATATAGCGTGGCTGAACGGACAAAAAAAATCATGACCCAACTGCCCACAAGATGTTCCCTACAAGAAACACACTCCACCTGTGTGGAGTGACACAATTCAACCCATACAGACACACACTTCCCCACTTTGGCCTATGCAGGTCACCACAGGAGGACTTGGTAAGCAGTGTACTCAAACATATGTTCACTATTTTTATGACCTAGTGCCATGTTAATCCAACAAGAGAATCTCCTAGACCTCCCTATTGGCGGGGCTGCCACCCAGAGCATGCGCCATGACGCCAGCCTGTAACTGCCATTAGGGGAAAGAAGGGAGCACTGTGCCCAGTTACCATAAGGGCAGAATCCCAAATTTTCAACATAGGTCTGTTAGGAGACAATTCCCCGGGGCTTCCCTCTGCACAGCTTGTGGGCAAGGGCACTGACTCTCTGTGTTCTAGACTCTTTTCCAGAATGTTTGACCAGCAAACAACCTTGGAGAATAAACAATAGTGTCTTCCGCCAAAGCAAAGGGCAGCTTTGTTAAATTTCTGGTGTGATAATGTTTTCCTCTAGGGCAAAGACCAGGCAGGCTCATTGCCCATTGCTGGAGATGTGGGATCCTTAAACTTGGGGCTCTTTTCCAGCACACAACCTACCGCAAGCTCAGACTTCACCTACCCCCCGTCTCCCACATTACTCAGCGGGAGCTGGGCTTGGAGAACTGGTGCAAAAATGCTAACCCTCAGGCTACTGGTATTGCCATGAGTGGTAAAGTCCCTTGCCTCTGTCTCATGTCTTCTGCCAACACCCATGAAACTGTGGCAGGCTCACTTGTTAGCTTGCAAGTAGGAAAGAATCCCAGACCCTTCACAGTTCTTGATGGTCACTCTCACCTCTTTCATCCTGGTCATTAACCATGAAGCAGCCAAGAAAAGATAACTCCTTTTTGGAGACAGCCAAATTTAGTGACCAAACTGCCTCACTAAGTTGTGTGGACCAGGAAAAGGTGAGAGAGTAGAGTCAGAAGTCTTTTTTAGTCAATTTTTGAGGAGGCAGTTTCAACCCTCAACAACACGGGATGGCTGTGAATGGTCGGGAGCATAGAAGTCCCATCAAATACCTTAACTATCAGGCCACCGTCGAGTCCCTTTGGTAAAAAAAAAAAAAAAAAAAAAGAAGAAAAGAAAAAAAGAAAGGCTTCCTCATTGTCAGAATGCAATGGTCCAGAAAACCAAATATATGACATGGATCAGTACCACAGGCCACAACGATCTGGCAGGGGTTGGCTCATCAGACTAGAATGACAACACTGTAGCCTAAAAAAGTGTCAACAGTGGTGAGGCACCACCGAGAGCCCTAGGAGGGTCGGATGCAGTGTAGCCAATCTGCCAGGAACAGTCAAGGTGATGCCCCATGCAGCAGGGCCTCCCCCTCTGTGAGGTGAAGGACCAGATGGTTGGAGGTGGAGGGGACTGCAGTGTAATTCTGGAAAAGTTTCAGCAACGCTGATGGAGAGTCCTAGAGCCAAAGTGCCCTGCCAGAGACATCCCAGGAACAGGCCTTAGAACCCCTGCTGTGCTCAGCCATTTGCTGGGAGCAGCTATGGCACTGTGTCCTCCGCGTGCACATGGTGACAGATGTCAGAACTCACGTCTAGAACTGTGTCCAGCCGCACTCTCTGTAATGGAAAATCTGAGAGATGCCTTCTCGTGGCTACCACAACCAGCTATAGTTAATAAAAAATATTCCATAATAAATTACATTAAAAGGAGCAAAGGAAATAAAACTCTGGAATAGCAAAATGAAACAGCAAAAATGCTAATGCATGGTCAATATACATGAGTATTTTAAATACATAAAAGGGAAAAAACTGGATGGAGTGTCATATACAGTGTCAACTTATATTTATATTATATATAAATATTTATACTTAAAAAGATTCTTGGAAGAACTAAAAACCATCTTTAAAGTTCTGGAGAGAAAGGCATAATAAGTTTTTTTCAATGTGTTAGATCATCTTTTTTCTTTTCTCTGTAACTAAAAATAGCCTGAAGGATTTTTTTTTTTCTTTTTGGTCTCTTTTCTGTCTTTGGGACTCAGACAAGTAGGAGGAAGGAGCAGAGAGACAGCCCCCTTCCTCTCTCACAGCGTAGCTGGATCAGGCCTCCCTTTGACAGTCTGGGGCCCGGATCCGGTGTGGGGCAGGAAGGGCAGCATGGGGCACAGCCAGCCTAGGAAGTGCATCATAATGTCCTCTCACCCACCTGCCCACGCACCAATTATTTTAAAAGATTTATTCAGATACAAATCGTATCATAAACTTCACCCATTTTAAGTGCACAATTTAGTTTTAGTATATTTTTATATATACTATTACGTATTTAGAATATATACAACTGTTTAACCATCACCACAATCTAGTTTAGGATAGTCACATCACCCCAAATAGAAACCCTTTAGCAGTCACTCCCCCAACAACTGCACACACACACACACACACACACACACACACACACACACACACACGCCAGCCCTAGAAAACCATCATGTCCATTCTGTCTCTGTGGATTTGCCTATTCTGAATATTCCATAGAAAGGGAACCATGAAGAAATGCGTGGTCTTCCGTGCCTGGCTTCATTTACTGGGCACAATTTTTTTCAGGGTTCACCCATGTGATATCATGTATCAGTACTTCATTCCTTTTTATTGCTGAATACTCCACTGCACCAGTAGACACACCACATTTTGTTTATCCCTTCATCATTTGATGGACATTTGGGCAATTTCCACTTTTTGGTTACTGTGAATATGCTAGTAAGAACATCCCCATATAAGTCTTTTGTGTAGACATAGGTTTTCAGTTTTCTTGGGCATATATGTAGGAGTGAAGTTGTTGACTCTTATAATTCTACGTATAACATTTTGAGGAACTGCCAAACCACCTTCACACCAGGTGCACCAGCTTACATTCCCACCAGCAATGTGTAAGTGTTCCAATTCCTCCTTATCTTGGCCAACACTTGTTATTATTGTCTTTTTCAAAATAGTCATCCTAGTGAATCTGAAGCAGTATCTCATTGTGGTTTTGACTTGCCTTTCCCTAATGGCTAATGATGTTGAGCATCTTTCCATGTGATTATTGGCCATTTGTACATCTTGGAGAAATGTCTTTTCAAATTTCTTGCTCATTTTTCAATTGGGTTACTTATCTTTTTGTTGTTGACTTGTAAGAGTTCTTTATATATTTTGTATGTCAGCTTTTTATCAGATATGTAATTTCCAAATATTTTCTTCCAATCTGTGGCTTATCTTTTCATTTTGATATATCATTTGTAGCCCAAAAGGTTTAAATTTTTATGGAGTCTTATATATCTATTTTTCCTTTGGTTATTTGTGCTTTTAATATCAAAACTAAGCAAACATTGACTAATCCAAGTATACAGTTACTCTTATGTTTTCTTCTAAGAACTTAATAGTTTTTGCTCTTACATTGAGTTCTCTGATCTATTTTGAATTAATTGTGTGTATAGGGAAGAGGTTAAACTTCACTCCTTTGCATATGGACATCCACTTCTTCCAGCACCATTTGTTGAAAAGACTATTCTTTCCCCCACTGAACTGCATGTCAATTTGAAGCAAAAATGATTCTGTTTCCTTATGACCACAGTCTGAGAGGACAGTCAGACTCATGAACTCAGTCTTCTCACATCCCAGAATTGCTAGTACTTGTTATTTTGTGAGACAAACCTGTTCCAAACACATTTGTTAACTAAACAAACACAAGAACCGTACTTAACCTTGCTGAACCACCTAAGAACTTGAACCACTTCTGTTTGCTATAAATACTCAGTGCTGTGAAGGAGGCTGCTGGTTCCTATTGAAACTCGATCCTAGAGTATTTGTCTGGGAAGCTGGGGGACTGATTTTCCTGTTTTAACCATGACCTCTCCCAATAAATGCATTTATTAATTTCCACAAATTGTTGTGGCTGGTGGGAGGTGTGCAGCAGCCGCCAGTTGGACGGCTAGAAATGCAGCAGCTGCCAGCAGCGGCCACAGAGATGGGTGAACCACTCTTCCCAAGTGCAGCACGGCCTTGGCCCCTGTGAACGCACGCCACTCCTGGGCCTTCCACCTCGCCGCAGGGAGAGCAGCGGGACACTGCAGTGTGCTGCAGGCCGAGCCCACTGCAGCACTTCTGAAAACAGCAGATGAGATGTTTGCCTTCAATGTGTCCAGAGAAAACCAGAGCTGGGTGGTAGTTAAAGTGGTAAAAACAGAGTTTATTCAGGACTGTTGCAATCTCAGGAAAGAGACCTTAATATAGAAGTGGGCTCAACTCTGAACAAAAGTGGGGATTTTGAGGCCAAGGAGCAGGGTGAGGGTTAGTGGATGGAAAAGTATTAAGAGGAAATATCAGGGCTGGGGGATTCTGGCTGACCTGACATGGTAGGGTCCTTGCTGACGACAGGCCAGGATGACCAGGCGTCACCTGGAGGTGGCAGGGGATGAGGAAGGTGACCAGATATTGAGAGTAACCAGACACCAGGGTGACCAGATATTGAAGATGGGGGAGCATGGCTAAAACAAGTTAGAGTTCTCTCTAAAAATGGGTGGTACAGAAATGGACAGGAAGTCCAAAGTCAAGGCCTAGTTGGGAAGAGAAGTCAGAGGAATCTGAGAAACTCTTTGTCCATGGGCCAACTCATGAAAGCTACTTGGGTCATTGAAGGCTCTCAAAAAGAAATGTGTGTGTGTGTGTGTGTGTGTGTGTGTGTGTGTGTATACATATAGGTTGAAAACATTAAAGATTTAATGCAAAGCCTAGATTTGTTACATGGGACTCCAGAAAAAAACAGCTTTTGAAGTGGTTTTCAAAAAGCCCAGAAACAACCTCAAATGAAAGGTCATCATCATTTTAGAGAAGTCAGTCTCTAACTCAACCTGTGCTGATCCTGCGGAGCAGCACTGCTCATTCCAACTCTGACTGCAGAGTCAGAGCAGCGGACGTTCCAGGGAAATGTGTACGGTGGCACCCACAGCACTGGGCATACCCTGGAGACACATCATTCAGGCTCCACCCAGGCGCTGTGACAGGTGGTGCCCGCTCCTCTCAGGTCGGGATGTGGAAAAACTTAGAATCCCTAATTCTTAAATCTGGACGAGTAAAGATTCAGGAAACTCCCTTATTTATAGATGAGACGACTGAGGTGCAGAGAGTTAAAGGGTTTGGCCTGTGTCACACAGTGACTTGAGGTTGATGCAGAAATATCTGCAAAATATTTGGGGCATATTCATGTTTTCAGTCTAAATCACTGATGTAAAGACAGTTTTCCACTCAAAATCTGATACTTCAAACATGCTGCTGCTTGTCCAAACTTTTAAGCTGAAGTTTTGATAATTAATATCAAGTGCTAGGTAAGACGGGACAGACAGGGGCGGGGGATGTTTAATTACAGCAGCTTCAGACAGCCCAAATCTAAACACAATTCTTCGCCACCTTGTTGGGACACAAAAGACATCCTCCAGCACCTTTTTCTCGGCATTAAATGTGTTACAATGAGACATCAGTTGACCTTTGGTCCTTGGATTATTTTGACGTTGTTCAAAGAGCCTTCCAGTTTGCAGTGCACGGAGCCCAGGAGCCGGCCACCCCTGAACACAGGTCCCCAGCCCGTACTGTCGACTTGCAATTATTTTCTGTCTCTGCAGCTGTGCTCAGAAGACTGCTTTTGCGGACCACCAGGAATTTCCTGTGATAGAATATCAGAAAGCTACTGGTGACTCGGAGGAGGTGACTTCACAGGGCAAAAGTTCCCTTTCTACAATAAACATTCTCAGTGTGGCCATGCAGGAGACTTCCTACACACACCCCACACCTACAAGCCACTTGTCATCTTGACACCAGATAGCAGGAGAAAGAAATAGAACCATTTGTAAGTGATTATCTTTTTTTAAAACTGGTCTTGCCTATGAGTTCTGGGTATGTCAATATCATCGTGAAAACCCACAAAAAATGCTTACCTGAAAATGATTTTAAGAGAACACATGGGATTTATAAAGCAAACAGGCAAGCTGACCCACAGTTCTAAGTGAGGACTGGAGGCTGTCAAGTGATTACAAGGCCCTAATGCATCCTGAGGCACCGTCTGAGGGGCTCAGGAGGGAAGTGGGGCTTTGCTCGCTCCCTGACACACGGACTTCTCGCCCCGTGGGCCCACGGGAGGCCCAATGCACTCAGGCCTCTACTTCTCCGACCGACAGTCATTCCAGAGGCCACCATTCAGAAGAGAGAAGCCAGACCGGCTAGGTGATGCACAGTCAAAGCTGGTGTACACTTAAGACACACGTGATCCCCTCAGCATCAAGAGACAGCGTGGTCCCAGGCAAGGGGACGCCAGCACCGAGCCATATACCCAGGCAACGCTCCCTAAACACACACGGAGACATCAGCACCAGTGGGAAGGAGGCACCATAGGCAAAACTTCTTTGAAGTTTCCTCTATGATCTTTCAAATATCTCACACTCTCTACTCCATAATTTATCCTGTGTGTCTCAAAAGGATCATTCTTAGAAGCTGCTAGTGTTATCATCCATGAATTAGAAAATCTCTCATGGGTTCACTGGCTTCCTAGCATAACAGGGTGAATCTTTTCAGGGCGCTTTGAAATAACCCATATTCCTACCAAGGCTCTTGCCTATACACCTGGCTGTCCCCTCGTCCACCTGGTTTATAGATCTGACCTTTTCACTGGTCCCAGTTGGTCAATGTTTCCTATTCATGGGGTCAGTTTCCCTGTGGAGCTCACAAGCTCTCTCTTCTTTGTAAAATAGGACCTAACAGCTTGATTAGACCTGAGTTTTCCTAGGCCCCTCAGTGTGTGTGCCTGTGTGTGTGATCTATCACTCACACACCTCATGCCTGCTCACACGCCTGACGCCCTGGGGGCTAGCTAGAGTCCTCACCAGGTTTTCTGTAAGCAGGTAATAGCAGCCGGGGCAAGCTGCAGGTGGAGCAGGCAGCTGTCCTCGCTGGTCATTCCTGTCCATACAGTCCCCCAGGCCCTGTCTCCCCCCAGGCCCTATAGGAGGCCAGCGCCACAAGCAGCAAACACACAGTTGCATCACAAGCACAAGCCTTCACCACGGGCCGGATCAGTCACAGCTCTCCGCAAGGCCTCCAGGTGTGAGGACAAGTGTCACCACCACCACCTTGAGTTCGACCTGTTTCTAAGCTGTGGTCCCCACTCTTTTTGGCACCAGGGACTGGTTTCACAGAAGACAATTTTTCCATGGACGGGGGGGAAGAGGTGGGGAATCACCGCCTCGGCTCCACGTCAGGTCATCAGGCATTAGATTCTCATAAGGAGCACGACCTAGATCCCGCGCATGCGCAGTTACAGTAGGGTTTGCGCTCCTGTAAGAATCTACCACCACCGCTGACCTGACAGGAGGCGGAGCTCAGGCGGTGATGCCAGCGACGGGGAGAGGATGTAAATACAGAGGAAGCGTGACTCGCTCACCCGCCGCTCCACTCCTGCTGTGCGGCCCGGTTCCTAACAGGCCGTGGACTGGTACTGGTCTGTGGTCTGGAGATCGGGGACCGCAGTTCTGTAGAAACTGGGATCACGGGCAGGGCCTTGTAGCAAAATGCTGGCACCTGTTACACCTTTTCTGGGCAAAATATAGCACATCTTGAATGTCACCTCTACCACCTGCCTCTGAGGATTTGGCAGTGTCTTCTCTCTAGACCGCAAGTGTGGGTGACCCAGGCCCCTGACCCAGGCGGGGCATAAAGGTCTAGCCAGGGGGGCTCAGCCACCCAAGGGTGACGAAAAGGAAAACAGCAGGCACCTTAGTGACACAATTCTAGACCCCTCCTTATCCAGACTGCAGTGTAGTCAGATCTGTCTGGGTTTCCACCCGCCCATCCAGTAGCGCAGCCCCCACGCCCTCCCAGCCCAGGCAGAGCTGCGAAGGTGCCAAGTGCGGGTCGTGAGGTTTGGGCACGGGGCACAGAGGGGCCCAGGTCCCTGGCTGCTCTGCAACGACTGGTGGCAGCTCCACCCTGACACCAAGCTCACTGCTCCCGTTCTGCCAGGGGCTCCACCCTTGAGCGGCTCCCCATTTCCCTTCACTCGCTGCTTCTCCTGCCCTAGCACCCTGGGTTCCACCTGGACACGCCCCGCTGTCTCGCTGCTCCCAGGCAGGCCTGCCCCTGGCTGCACTGCTGCAAACTGACACCCACAAACGCACCCTTTCGGTGTCACAAACCGGCACCACCTTCTTCTCTACAGAATATTCAGGAAGGACCTACACAAGAGGACCCAGACAGGGACTTGGGCCTGGAGTGTGGGACGGGGAACCGGGGCAGCATAGTCTGGGTCGCAGAGCCAACGACACCTCCCTCACCGTGAGGGAGAACGAGGCACGCCAGCTCCCCAGACCTCAGCCTGTAAAATAACATTTGGAAAACAGCTGTGTAATCGGAGGTGCTCTGAGGCCCTCGGTTCAGAAATTTCAGGTCACAAGAAGGTTTCTGAGTGCTTACTTAGTGCCAAGCATAAAACAGCCCAGACCCCTGCCCTCGTGGACTTGGCATAATGGGGAAGGCAGATACTAAACAGATAATTATAAAAATGAACTCAGAAGTGTCTAAATTGCTACAGAGGAAAACGCAAAGGGCTCCAGAGGCAAATATCGCAGTCTGGGTATTGTGACAGCATGAACGTTCCCAACAACCCAGGAGCACCCGCTGGCGAAGGAAAAGGCACCAGTGCACCAACGCAGCGACGCGAGCAGAGCCCCAGAGGGCACCTGGCAGACCCGGCCGCATCCCCGAGGCCGCAGAGCTGCAGGGAATAAGACAAAGGCAGAGGTGCCCATTAGGCCCCCAGTCCTTACCCCCATACCCACGTAGTTCATTCATTCTCAACATAGTAAACTCCCCTCCTAGGCAGTTACTCCCGGTGAGGTCTAGACAGCCCTTCCTGCTGCCGCCATTTAACAGTACCTCTGTCTTCATCGGCAACAGAAACTGGAAAGTAGGCACTGAATTTCTCAGGCTACCTGGAAGACCCGGAGGCCTGGGCCCAGAACGAGCACACACTGGGAAGGCCAGCAGCCTGCTCCATTCACTTCTAAATTCTGTTACCTGCTAGCTGTCGATTAACCTCTCTGTGCCTCAGTTTCCTCATCTGCAAAATTAACCTAAAAAGTGCCGTATCTGACAAGTCTGAAATGTTGTCAATTATCAGGTATACTGATATTTTATGAGCCACTAAGAAAAAAATGCTGCCAACTAAACTATGACGTAGTGCTTTCTCGTCACTCCTAATTTTTATCTTATATTTCATTAAAAGTTCTTATTATACTTCGTTTAGATACAGGTTTTTATCATGCCCCTCATATACACACACAAAAGGGGGACTATAATAAAAACAAACCAGTTAGATACTTCTGGATCTTTCTCAATTTAGAGTCCAACTCTCCCGATTCACGTGGCGACCAGTCATCACCGTCCGTGTTTCCCCACGACAGACATCGTTCTCCAAGCCATCAGGACCACCAGCAGCACTTTCTCTGGACTTCCATCCAGCCTCAGACACCCCCCTCCAAGTGTTGGGCCTGCCGCCGTCTCTGTCCTTCCCTGAGCTGTCAGAACACGGCCGCGGTTCTTTCCAAATGGCCCTAATGGAGTCTGTCACCCGAAAAAGCAAAGATTTGTGAGCACCCTTGTATGGCAACGGGAAGACAACTAAGTGTGCACGCCCCGAACAAGGGCAACGGTGGGACCGACGGCCACCTGATCGCTCAGCCCAATCACAAGATGCCCCCTGGGAAGAAACCTGTCTCAGAGCCGAGGACGGACGGGCGTTCCCGCCCAGCCCCAGCGGGCCGCGTCACAGGAGGCACTTAGACCCGGGCCGGGCACGCTGCAAGCCTCAGTGCGCGTCAGCTATTCGTGTCGTTTGAAGAAATACTGCGGTAAGTCATGAGGTGTTTCATAAAGTTCAGTCTTTTTCAGTTTTGTAGCTCGAGCAGGGCTCACGCGCACCTGGAGGACGAGGCGAGACGAGCTCCCCAGCTCCACCGCCGCGCGCGTCCAGGTGCGCGTAACCTGGCGAAGGCCGGCGGGAGCGACGGGCGGACAGGCACTGAGGTCTCTTGCCGGGAGATCTGCTCCCCTCTTGACGGCAACGAAAAGTACATAGCCACATAGCTAGGATTCGGACCAGCACGCAGGGGACCCTGCTGAGGATTCAGCGCAAGTGTCTAAATAAGTTTTTTCCCATTCTGTCCACTTCTAATGACGTAAACTTACCTCAATTATAATATATGTACTTAGGGACCAGAAACAGCCCTGTTGGCTTTCTTTGGTGTCATGACAGAATTTGGAACACTGGATTTTCTTCTGACCTTGACACCAAATACACCTTCCTCACCCTGAGCGAGCCTGGTGGGAGATGGCAAAGGCTCTCCCTGTGCAGGCGCTGTCAGCCCAGGGAGTGAGAACAAAGACCAGGACACCCGCTCCCAGTTCCTGCTTCATGAGTCATCAGAAAGGCACAGAGGCAGCGCCGCCCAGCTGGCTGCCGGTGTCACTCTGCCAACCAAAAGCCTTTATTTCACAATCATTTTTGAGAAATAGAAGACATTTTAACTCCTAAACACCATCAGTCCCTTTTCCTTGCGTTTGCTTTTGGTGCAGTTTGTTATTTCTGAGGGAAATAGCTGAAGACTGTTTTGAAATCTCAGTATGGCAACTCCCTGGCTACAGGGACCAAAGTTCTGCCCCCTTACAGTTTACCTATAAAATGAGAATGCACAGCTCAGACCGCGAGGCACCACATTTGCCGGCCACTTTGTCAGGCTTCCAGGGTTAGAACACCATTTCTAGCTCAGAACATGGCTGTGAGCCAAAAGATATAAGGATTTTTTATTTTAGCAAATACTGTCCAGCTGCACTCTGAAGGCCATGCCAAAAAACAGTCCCAGCAACAGTGCAGGAGAGCACCCAGTTCCACGCATTTTCGCCAACGCTGGATTCTGCAGTTGTGATTTCGTTCTTGGTAAGGACACGCCGATTCCGTGTGCTTATGCACTACTGCTCCGAATTTCTGGATTCCCTGTCGGGGCGTTTCATCCATCCACAGACCTTTGCATCCCACAACAGCAACCTAAGACACGGGTGTCCATGGGGACTGAGGGAGGATCGCGTGCCAACAAACTGGTGTAGCAGAAGAGGACTCCTCGATTCCCAAATGTAGTAGGCCCAGCACAAGCGGGGAGCCTCTCCATGAAGCCTGCTCCCAGAACCTGCAGACAGAGAGGACAAAAGTGCTTTGAGGAGCTGCTGCCGTGTTTCACCTCCATGAAAAGATTGAGCACCCTGTCACTGTGTGGGGGTGACTTGCGGTGGCACACGCCCCAAGAGGCAGGCGGGCAGCGTTGCCAGCTCTCTTCCGTCAGGCTGCCTCCCTCAGGGCTCCTGTAGCTGCAGGCCTGCGGTCTCGATTTATAGGTCTCTTTGTTTATTGGAAAGGAAAAGAAGCAGGAAGTTCATTTTACCAGTGACCTTGACTAGATGTCTTTGATGATGATGCTTAACGGGTTAAAGGTTCAACATAGTCTATTTATGTCATTATAACATGACGCCAACCTTGTTGTTATATTTTCACATTTCTTTAATGAAGGTACTTCCTGAAATAAAGTACAAACACACACACACACTTCTCCATAGTTCAATGCAAAAGTTTTCAATGTAAGTGACTTATTTGTATTACAGCTCCATCCCAATCTATAATACAAATAACATGATATCATTTTTAAATACTTACCTGGACTTTTAGAATAATTTTTTTAGTTTTCCTAAAATGCTTTACACTTTAATAGAGAAATTTAAAAAATTTAAAGAGAAATTTAAAATTTTTTTCTCCACCATCATTCATCAATTACAGCTTGCATATGATAGTAACTTTTTTTGTATTATCTTTGTTTTCTCTTCATTTAAAGGGCAAAATGTTATGTCAATAAAAAAATTTATTGCAAAAACAACTTACAGCAGGGGTTCCAAACACCCTTGAGAAGTATATGAAATTTGAGGAAATAGCTCCTCCTAGCGTTCTCAATGGGGTATTGCAATGATGCGAACACCCTGACTTGTATCCGAACGTCTCAACCTTTAACGTGCACAGAAATCACCTGGGGGTCCTGTTCAGTGTAGAGTCTCATTCAGAAGTTGAAGGGTGAGGACTGAAATTCTGCATTAACAAGAACCTCCCAGGGGATTCCAACGCTGCTGGTTCATAACCCGCTCTTAGTAGCAAGGACTTAGTTTATACATATAGTGAATTTCAGTGAGTTTGACTAAATAGAATTAGAAAGTTTTAATTATATACAAAGATTTTAGATGTTAAAAATTTGTGAGTCAAACTCATCTTCTTCCTTTCTACAAGGAGTTGAAATGAACTGGTGATGTTGAATTAACCGTTATAAAAAACCAGTTGCCCAAAATCAATCTCCTTGAATGCTCAACCCCTCACTTTTGTAACCACAACTTCTAAGAACACTCACTCCTTTGCCCACTGCCTTACTGTTCGGTTTTGAAGGCAACATTTCCATGTTCTGTTTTGTCTCCCCGCTGGCATAGGCTAAATTATGGCAGGCGCCCAGCCTGTTGGTCTGGGAAAATGAATTGAATTTTCCAGGTGAGAGAAAAAAAAGTAGGTGGCGAGTAAGTGACTCCCCTCTGGCCGTAACAGTTGCAGGGAGACCTAGCCCAGCTAGCTTTTACACTGAGACTCGGCTGCATAAGGGAAGAAGTCTCTGTCCTTAGGAAGCGTGCTTCTCTGAAGCAGTCCGCAGACTTTCCTCACAGGAGTAGCAAGCGCCTACGCTTACTAGCCCTTCACTCTGCCCAGCACTCACTCAGGGATTTACACGCCTTCACTCCCATTCTCAGCACAACAGCCATGGGGACAAGGTGCTGTCGCTCTTGCCATTTGACAGATAAGCTGACGCTTAGAGTTTCAATAGCCCTCAACTTGGGACATACACCCAGGACCAGCTCCTTCTAAAACTTGTTTAAGCCACTTTGCTACCATGCTTAATGCTAGGTTGTGAGTGCACACCTCCTGAGTTTCTCTTTCTTAAACAGTATGCAGCTTCCAGATATGCATGTATGGTAAGAAGTAACGGTTTGCCTATTCTGTATCTTTAAGATGCTAGAAGGTACTACAAACATAAGTTTAGGAAATTTAGGAAAGCTGACATCTTAAAAAAGAGATAATCCAGGCCGGGCGCGGTGGCTCACGCCTGTAATCCTAGCACTCTGAGAGGCCGAGGCGGGAGAATCGCTCAAGGTCAGGAGTTCGAAACCAGCCTGAGCAAGAATGAGACCCCCGTCTCTACTAAAAATAGAAAGAAATTAATTGGACAACTAAAAATATATAGAAAAAATTAGCTGGGCATGGTGGCACATGTCTGTAGTCCCAGCTACTCAGAAGGCTGAGACGCAGGAGGATGATTTGAGCCCAGGAGTTTGAGGTTGCTGTGAGCTAGGCTGACGCCACGGCACTCACTCTAGCCCGGGCAACAGAGTGAGAGTCTGTCTCAAAAAGAAAAAAAGAGAGATAATCCAATTTTATAGTGTTCTGAGGGGGTCAAGTGAAAATCAATGTAGAGACCACTGTTGCTACTTTTGGCTACGTTGCCTTTTCTTCTTCTTCTTTATCTTTTCTCTTTTCTTTGGTCACCAGCTAGTAGCAGTGAGGAACGTGGGTTTGTTGTACCCAGACTCAGGTCCCAATCCCTTAAAATTAAGGGAGAACCAAAGTATTGGGAGTAGATTGCTTACAGCATTCATCACACTGTATTTTAATGATTTGTTCGCTTAGTTATCTGTTCCCTTCTACTAGTCTCTCTGTGCCTGTAGGACAGTAACTCTGCCTTTCTAATTCTAGTACCTCCATTGCCCAGCACTGTGTCTGCTGTGTGAGCACTTCATCTTTGCTGAATCTTTAAATTCGTGAATAATTAATTATCCTGGTTAAGCAGGACCAAGATCAAACCAAGAAATTCCCTCAGGGAATGTTCACATTTGGTCACTAGGTGTCAGTCTTGCCCATTTTGAGAGGTCTACATTCATTTTTGTGCTGAAACTTTTCTACTTTTCCACTTGAGAAAAAAAGGAAAAAGGGGATCATTTGGACTGCTTTAGAGTTGGCAAGTGTCTCAGGGGTCATTGCTTATGACTTCTGTGGGTCCCTCACTCTACTCTGTCCAAGCATAAGGCAGCATTTTACTCTCAATAGCTACTGCATACAAGTAGCAGGAGCCTATTAGTTAAAGGAAAAAGGCACGGACAGCCCATTCAACTCGGTACTTGAGACTGGCCTGAGCAAGCCACTGCGGCAGGCTCTGCAAGAAACACAAAGTGAGAACAAGTCCCTGCTCGGAGAAGCTCAGTGTGCAGCGTGTGTCTCAGGCAATCAGCTTGCAGGCACTGATGCCAGATACACACCCTGACACTAGAGCCACAGCAAAGCTTCACCTGCAGGGCCCAGCGTGGTGTCATGAGGGGAAGGTTGTAACAGCAACTTATCCAACTTCACACACTGTCCAGCAGCATCTAACCTTTTCTCGTTCTCCAGTCAATGCAACAAAATTGTGAGATCCCACTTATGACATTAGTGAATGAAACACAGTAAGTGTGCATTAGAATGACTCCCTTTCTTGTGCAAGGGACTCAATTTTATTCTTGCCAACGTGACTCCAGAGAGGAACTAGGCTCACGACTGGCATCACTAAATGATAAAGAGACCCAATCTCCCCAGGAATGTCTCTGGACCCAAAGTCACTCCCTATATTTAAGACAACCAAAACTTTGTAACACCTGCTACATTATAAATCTGAGTCCTAGAGACCCGTGGTCTTGTATTTGAAACATCTTTGAATTAGGATTTGATGTTGACATAATATTGAAGGCAAGGAATAAAATAACCATAAACCTCTGCTTGCTATGGGAAGGCACTGCCAAGGAAAATGTTTAGGACTTGTAGAAAGTGCACAAGAAAAAGCACAGAACCCTTACATTGGCAGAAAAGATGCAAATTGATGGCATTTGCACATAGTATGTCTGCTATTCTACCTTTATTTCATTTACTTATTTATTTGAAAACAGTATCACTCTGTTGCCCAGAAGGGAGTGCAATGACATCATAGCTCACAGCAACCTCAAATTTCTGGGCTCAAACGATACTCCCGCTTCAGCCTCCTGAGTAGCTGGAACTACAAGCATGTGCCACCACGCTCAGCTAATCTAGTTTTGTTTTAAATGTAAGGGTTTTTTACATTTAAAATGTTTTGGTTTAGAAATATTTTAAGGTAATATAAAAGGCACCTTTTGCCATACACAGAGCAAATGACTACATCAGAAATGAATAAGAGACAATAGTACCAACCAAAAATAAAGAAGATTATAAGAGAACATGGCACAATATTGTGTGCCAACGAATTAGATAACCTAGATGAAACAGATAAACTACTAGGAAAACACAAACTACCAAAACTCAATAAGAATAGAAAACCAAAAAGATGTATAACAAATAAAGAGATACAATTAATAATCAAAAAAATTCCCATAAAGAAAAGCCCAGGATCAGATGACTTCACTGGTGAATTCTACTGCACATTTAAAGAAGAATTAATACCAATTCTTCACAAACTCTTCAGAAAAAAAAATAGACAAGGAGAAAACACTTCCGAATCACTCCATTTGCCTAGTATAACACTAATACGAAACCAAAGACATCACAAAAAAAAAACTACAAATGTATTTATAATTATACATGTAAAAATCATCTATGAAATACTTACAATTAAAATCTGCACCATATTAAAAAGGATCATACACCATGAACAAGTGAGATTTATCCCAGGTATGCAAGGTTGGTTTCATATCTGAAAATCAATCAATGTAATATACCACATTAATAGAATAAAAGCCAAAACCACGTGATGATAAGAGACAGCCCATGTTTGTAGATTAGAAGACAATATTGTTAAGATAGTACTATTCCCCAAATCCCAACTGAACTACAAATTTAATGTAATTCCTATCAAAATGCAAGCTGCCTTTGTTTGCAAAAATTGACAAGCCAATTCCCAAGTTTATACGGAAATGCAAGGGGCGCAGAAGAGTCAAAAACATCTTGAGAAAGAACAAAGTTGGAATTTCCCAATTTTAAAACTTACCACAAAACTACAGTAATCAAGACTGTGTGGTACCAGCATAAAGAGAGACATATAGCTCGATGGCACTTACAGTCAAAAGTTTTTCAACAAAGAGAGCAAGACAATGCAATGGGCACAGAATATTGTTTTCAATGAATGTTGCTGGGACAATTCAATACCTCATGCAAAAGAACACATATACACCTCACACCATATACAAATATTAACTCAAGATAAATAAACTGCCACAATGTAAAAGCTAAAACTAGAAAACTCATAGAAGAAAACCTAGGAGTAAATCTTCATGTCCTTGGATTAAGTAATCATTACTTAGATATGACACCAAAAGTACAGGCAAAAAAAGAAATAAAATAGGTAATTTGGACTTCATCAAAATTAAAAACTTTTAGGCATCAAAGGACACTATCAAGAAAGTGAAAGGACAACATGCAGAATGAGAGAAAATATTTGCAAATCATAACTATAATAAGGATCTGATATCTAGAACACATAAAAAACTAATATAACTCAATAAAAAGACAAATAATCCAATTTATAAACAGGCAAAGGACCTGAATAGACATTTCTCCAAAGAAGGCATACAAGTGGCAAATAAGCCCATGTAAGTAATGATCAATATCATTGGTTACTAGGGAAGTGCAAATCAAAATCACAATGAAAGAGCACTTTCCACCCACAAGAAAGGCTGCTGTCAAAAGACAGACAATAACAAATCATGGCAAGGATGTGGAGAATTGGAACTGTCATCCATGGGTGGTGGGAATGTAAATGGCGCAGCCATTTACATTTACATTTACATTCATAGAAAACAGTTCGGCTGCTCCTCAAAAGGTTAAACATTACCACATAACCCAACAACCCTAGAGAAACAAAAACAAGTAGTCAAGCAAATTCTGGCACCCAAATGTTCACAGCAGCACTATTCACAATAGCCCAAATAGGGAAACAGCCCAAATGTTAATCAACAAGCAAAAGGATAAATACATTTTGGTATTACATACAATGGATATTATTCAGCCATAAAGAGGAGTGAAGAACTGGTCCACACTACAACACGTAGGAACCTCAAAAACATCGTTACATGAAAGAAGCCAGACACGGAAGCCCACATGTGTGATTTCATTTACATGACATATCCAAAAGAGATGCTGGAAACAGGGAGGAATGGGTAGATACTGCTTAATGGATTTGAGTATCCTTTTGGAGTGATGGAAATACTTTGGAACTACATAGAGAAGGGGGTTGCACAACACTGTGAATTGTACTAAATTCCACTTAATTGTTTACTTTTAAATTGTTAATTTTATGGTATGTAAATTTCACGTCAATTTTAAAAACTGCTCTGAAGATGAAATGAAGAACATATATTCTCTGCTGAAGGGTGGGGAACATGTGGACTTCTGGATCCTTGAGGGCAGCCTTTTGACTGAATCCAAATTTTATAAAACAAATCTTTTTTTTTTTTTTTTTTTTTGAGACAGAGTCTTACTCTGTTGCCCAGGCTAGAGTGCTGTGGTGTCAGCCTAGCTCACAGCAACCTCAAACTCCTGGGCTCAAGTGATCCTTCTGCCTCAGCTTCCCGAGTAGCTAGTACTACAGGCATGTGCCACCATGCCCGGCTAATTTTTTCTACATGTTTTTAGTTGTCCAGCTAATTTCTACTTTTTTTTTTTTTTTTTTAGTAAAGACTGGGTCTTGCTCTTGCTCAGGCTGGTCTCGAACTCCTGAGGTCAAACGATCCACCCGCCTCGGCCTCCCAGAGTGCTAGGATCACAGGTGTGAGCCACCACGCCTGGCCAACAAATCCTTTTAATAAAGGGATATGTTCTGCAAAGTTTGGATTCGGTCGAGGGGCCACACTTGAGGATCTGCAGGTTCCCCACTCAGTCGAATGGAAACTTCCTGTCATTCCCGGCAACACGGCGCACACTGCTCCCTCTGCCTCGCTTGCTCACTCCTGCTCTCACTGTGTCGCTTCTCAAGGAAGCCTTTCCTGACCTTACTGACTAAATCAAAGTCCCTTCCTGTATGCCGTCATGTTCCACATAGTTCTCATTTCTAGTACTTACCTCCATTACAATTTTATATTCATTTGCAGGAGTATCTCTGCCATTAGACTATAAACTGCATGAGGGCAAAGCCCTTGTCTTTTACTCACCATGGTACTCCCAAGGTTTGGTACTTAGTAGGTGCTCAATAAACAACTAAGTATTTGAATGTTTGATTGAATAAACATTTGAAAATTCTTTGTACAGTGCCTTGTGTATATGAGGCTCTTTGCATTTAAAAAAATCATTTTAGGAAAATAATTTGATGGTTCCTCAAAAAGTTCAATGTAGAATTACCATATGACCCAGCAATTCCACTCCTGGGTATAGATCTAAAAGAAGCAAGGACTCAAACATATGCATATACTTGAATATTGATGTTCATAGCAATATTATTCACACTAGCCAAAAGGTGGAAACAACCCAAATGTCCCACAGATGAATGAATAAACAAACTCTGGTAGATACATACAATAGATGCAGCCTTAATAGGAAGAAAATTCTGGCACATGCCAATCTGTACAGACAGAAAGTAGATTAATGATTACCTTGGGATGAAGTGGGGAAAGAAGAATGGGCAGTGACTGCTGATGGGCATGAAATTTCCTTTTGTGGTGGTAGAAATGTCTTATAATTAGATTGTAGCGATGGCTGCACAACTCTTTACACTAAAAGCCACTGAATTCTACACTGAGAATTGGTGAATTTTATGACATGTAAATTACATTTCAATAAAGCTGTTTTTAAAAAATAAAAATATTGCAGAAAAAAGAAAAGCAAACTGAACACAACATAAGCAGAAAAAAGGAAATAAGAACAGAAATCAAGGAAATTGAAAACAAAAATCAATGAAATGAAAAACTGGTTCTTTGAGATGATCAATAAAATGATAAACCTTTAACTAGTCTGATTTTTTAAAAAGGAAGCAAAAGGTAAGATGGAAATTACTATCAGGAATTAGAGAAAGACAGCTCTATAGATCTTTCAGAACTAAAAATAACAAAGGAATATTAATAGCTTTATACCCATAAATTCAACAATATATGTGAATAAACAAATTCCTTGAAAGATACAAGTTACCAAAGCTCTTTAAGAAAAAAATAATCTGAATAGTCCTATATCTATTAAAGAAATTGAATTTGTAGTTTAAAATCCTTATCACAAAGATAACTACAGACCCAGATGTCTTCACTGGAAAATTCTACACAATATTTTATAATATCAATTTTACACAGTCTTCCAGATGGTAAAAGATGAGGGAATTTTTCCCAATTCATTGTATGAGACCACTCTGATACCAAAACCAGGAAAAAATAATATAAGAAAAAAAAATATTACTCACTGATATCCTACATGGACATAGATAAGGGAAAAAAAAAAAAACTTCCTTTAACAATATATTAGCAAATCCTGGAAATGCAAGTTAGTTCAACATTAGAAAATCAATGTACTTCATCATATCAAGAAACTAATGAGAAAAAACATGTAATTGTTTCAATAAATATAGAAAAAACATCTGACAAAATTCAACCACCATTCATGACAAAAACTCACTGCAAATTAGGGAATAAAAAGAACTTCCCAAATTCGCAAAAGGTATGTACAAGAAATCTATAGCTAATATCATATTTACCAATGCAGAATACTTTCCCCTAAGATCTGGAACAAGGCAAGGATGTGTGCTCTCACTATTTCTATTCATCATTACACTGGAGGTGCTAGCTAGTGTAATAAGACAAGAAATGAAAGACACACAAATTGGAAAAAAAATAAAGTCACTATTTGCAGATAAAATGATTATCTGCATAGAAAATGCTAACAAAATCTACAAAACAGTTACTAGGACTAATAATTGAATTTAACGGTTGCAGGATAAGAGGTCAATATTTTATAAAATTGATTTTATTAATATATTTTAGCAATGAGCAGTTAATTAAAATTAAAAAGTGGTACCATTTATATTACCACCAAAAAATTATATACTCAAATACAATTCTAACAAAATATATCCAAGATCTGCATACTGAAAAATACAAAAGACTGATGAAAGAAATTAAGAAGACCTGAATAAAAGACAAGATATGCTATGTACATGGTTGGAAGTCTCAATAGTGTGAAGCTGTCAATTCTCCCCAAATTTATCTATAGAATTCAACACAAACCCAATCAAAATCCCAGCAGGCTATTTTTAATAGAAACTGACAAGCTGATTCTAAAATTATAAAGAAAACAAAAGGAACTAGAATATCCAAAACAATTTTGAAGGATCAAAATTGAAGAACTCAAACTACCTGATTTAAAGACTTACTACAAATCTCCAGTAATCAAAACAGTGTAATATTGACAAAAGGGTAGACACATAGGTCAATGGAACAGAAGAATCCAGAGATAGATTCACACACATCTGACCAATTGATGTCTGCCAAAGTTGCAAAGAGAAATAATTCTAGAACAATTGGACATCCATATGCAAAAAAAAAAAAATTAAAGAATTTTGACCCATATCTCTCACATCCTAAACTAAAATTAACTTTAAAGTCCGGGCACGGTGGCTCACGCCTGTAATCCTAGCACTCTGGGAGGCCGAGGAGGGTGGATCGCTCAAAGGTCAGGAATTTGAAATCAGCCTGAGCAAGAGCAAGACCCTGTCTCTACTAAAAATACAAAGATATTAATTGGCCAACTAAAAATACATAGAAAAAATTAGCCGGGCATGGTGGCGCATGCCTGTAGTCCCAGCTATGCGGGAGGCTGAGGCAGAAGGATCGCTTGAGCCCAGGAGTTTGAGGTTGCTGTGAGCTAGGTTGATGCCATGGCACTCTAGCCCGGGCAATAAAGTGAGACTCTGTTTAAAAAAAAAAAAAAAAAAAAAATTTAAAAGCCTCATAGACTTCAATGTAAAACCTAAAATTAGCCGGGTGCAGTGGCTCATGCCTGTAATCCTAGCACTCTGGGAGGCCGAGGTGGGCAGATCACTCAAGGTCAGGAGTTCGAAACCAGCCTGAGCAAGAGCGAGACCCCGTCTCTACTATAAATAGAAAGAAATTAATTGGCCAACTTATGATATATATAGAAAAAATTAGCCGGGCGTGGTGGCGCATGCCTGTAGTCCCAGCTACTAGGGAGGCTGAGGCAGAAGGATTGCTTGAGCCCAGGAGTTTGAGGTTGCTGTGAGCTAGGCTGACGCCACAGCACTCACCCTAGCCCGGGCAACAAAGTGAGATGGTGTCTCAAAAAAAAAAAAAAAACCTAAAACTAAGAAAAATTCTGGGAGAAAAATAGGAGAAAATCTTTGTGGCTTTGGGCTAGGCAAAGATATTTCATACACAATAAACAAAGCATCATCCATAAATAAAAATAATAAATTA
Organism: Lepilemur ruficaudatus; assembly: GCA_963574885.1. Taxonomy (NCBI): domain Eukaryota; kingdom Metazoa; phylum Chordata; class Mammalia; order Primates; family Lepilemuridae; genus Lepilemur; species Lepilemur ruficaudatus. The sequence goes on along the minus strand of CAUYRT010050894.1, from coordinate 14,989 downwards.
TACTATATCAAAATTAAAAGCACTTCTTCAAAAGGCAGTGTTAAGAAAATTAAAAGACAAACCTCAGAAAATATGTGTAAAATACATATCTAATAAAAGACTAGTATGTAGCACATATTTAGAAAACACTCAAAAGTCAATAACAAGAAAACAATCCACTTTTAAAATAAGCAAAAATAGGAAGAAATACTACACTCATGAAGCTATGTATTAGTTCAAATGAAATGACAATTAAAAAAGCAGCTATACGAATGGCAAATAAGCATACGAAAAGATATTAAGATCATTAGTCATTAGGGACATGCAAATTAAAACTACAGTCAGATAACCCTGCACACCTATTACAATAGCTGAAATTGAAAAAGATGGCCCACCATCTGGGAAGAATGTGAAGGAACTGGATCTCTCGTATGTTGTGGGTGGAAACGTAAAGGGCACAAACACTTTAGAAAACAGTTTGGTGTATGACCCAGACATTCTATTCCTAAGCATTTATCCACAAGAAAGGAAAGCATATGCCCATACAAAGACCTGTACACAAATAATCATAGCAGCTTTCCTTGTGATAAGACAAAAATTATAAATAATGCAAATGTCTATCAACAGGTGAACAAAGAAACAAATATTGTTTAATGCAACACATACTCAACAATAAAAAGGAATGCATATATACACATAACATTAATAAATCCAAAATTATTTATAATTATAGTGGCTTTATTAATAATCACTAAAAACCGGAAACAACCTGAATGTAAATATTAACAGATGAATAAACTGTGGTGTATTCATCAGATGGAACATGACTCAGTAGAAAGGAATGAACTATCTGTAGAGGCAGCAACATGCCTGTGTATCTCAGAAGCATTACGCTAAGTGAAGGAAGTCAGACTCAGTATGTTATAAACCATATGGTTCAATCTATAGGAAATTCTGGAAAAGGCAAAACTACAGAAACAGAAACCAGATGAGTGGTTTCCAGGTCCTGGGATTTGGGGGAAGGGATTGACTACAAAGAGACTACAGGCAACTTCTGATGTGACAGAAATATTCAGTGCCTTTATTGAGGTGTTAGTTACATGACTGTATAAATTTGTCACAACTCAGTTGTACACCAAAACACCTTTACTGGATGTTAAGTCATATTTCAATAAACTCATCTCTTTAGATAAAGAGGCTACCAATGTTTACTGGAGAGACATGGCCTTAGCCAGGCCAGGGAAGCAGAGACTCTTTGAAAAGGGGGAGAAATTGTCTTTACAAGAAATGGGGCTCCTGTGGACAGGGCCAAGAGGTCACCAAACACTGCAGGTCAGGGAGGCTGCAGAGGAGAAAGGCTGACTGAATGTCCAAAGCCGTTAGGCATGCAAGGAGAGATCTGGAGACGATGCTACAACACACAGATAGTTCCTTACTGTGCTTCCTAAATTCGGAAGAAAGAATCTCTTTCTTGTAAAGGGATTTTACTCTGAATCTGGACTTACAGGATCATGACTACTTTTACAATTGACTTAGAGCAGTGCACGCTGCCAGGTTCTTCCACTAAGGCAAACTGAAGACTTAGCCTCCAGTGGATGACACCTTACACGATTTCTGTCACCTTGCTGAAGGGCACAAATTAGAGTGTGTTTGACCTTCCACACGTACGCTACTCTATACCAGTCACCACCAGAAAACGTACTTTAGTTTCCCCAGATATAAAATAAAAAACAGGTTTATCTCATAGAGCAGTTATGGCTATTTCTGGCTCTGGATTTAAGTTCACTGTGAATTAATTATCAGAATAATCTTTGTACAGTCAGAAGAAATTAGGAAATATTGGATTTCAACTTTTGGTTTCTTTTATGTTATAAATAAAACTTTAATGCTACTAGTCTAAGTTTTATGATAATGCTTTTTTAAAATAATCACTTCTATTATTGAAAACGAAAATTGAAAGTTTATTTTAAAAGGAAAAAATCAAGTTTTTCTATTCATATTAGTGAGTTCTAGACTTGATGTTTCCATGTAAATATCTTTTAAACAATACTTAAGTTATATATATATCCATAAATAAGAAATCTAAACTACTTTGATACTTATAAATCTATCCTAAAAGAGAGACACGAGAATCTTAATTGGTGAAAGTGAAAAAAATCAGGTATATCTATTAATACAGAGAAAGAAAAACACAGACTAGAGGATTACCTAGCCAAAATCTCAAGTGATCCTTTTTTGTAGTCTCCAGATTTTCTTCAATATATAGGACTTTTTTTTTTTTTTTGAGACAGAGTCTCACTCTGTTGCCCAAGCTAGAGTGAGTGTCGTGGCGTCAGCCTAGTTCACAGCAACCTCAAACTCCTGGGCTCAAGCAATCCTTCTGCCTCAGCCTCCCAAGTAACTGGGACTACAGGCATGTGCCACCATGCCCAGCTAATTTTTTTATATATATACTTTTAGTTGGCCAATTAATTTCTTTCTATTTATAGTAGAGACGAGGTCTCGCTCTTGCTCAGGGTGGTTTCGAACTCCTGACCTTGAGCGATTCGCCCGCCTCGGCCTCCCAGAGTGCTAGGATTACAGGCGTGAGCCACCGCGCCCGGCCAATATATAGGACTTTTAGAATCCAATAAAATGTACTTTCTCAGTTAGTCCTGGTAAAAATGATAAAGGTTAGCACGCATTTCTCTTAGTTAATGAGATGGTAGCACAGTCCATAAAAGGCTGACCACAGACTATATGAAAATCTCAAAGAGAAAGGGAGTCGTGTTTTTATAGAATGGATACCACGTAAGAGGGACTATTACTGCAGTCCCCAACCCGTTACCAGTCCGTGTCCTGTTAGGAAACAGGATTCGCATCACTGCCTGAGCTCTGCACCACACACCACCCCACCGTGACACCCCAGTCCCGCATCCCCAGTCTGTGGAAAAATTGTCTTCCATGAAACCGGCCCCTGGTGCCAAAAAGGTAGGGGGTTGCAGCTATAAAAGATACTTGATTCAAGAACACTTACAGGGCACTTGTTACGTGCCAGGCATTTTGGGAAGCGCTTTACAAATATTGACTTCTTTCCAATCTTTATGATAACCATATGCATTAGGATCAATTATTTCTTATTTTTCAAATGGTTTGAGGCACAGAGTGGTTAAATAAGGTGCCACGGTCACACACCTAGTACTTGCATTGAGCCCAGTAAACTGCTACAGGGCGCTCTGCAAATTGGCTCTTTGAGCCTGGTGCCTCTCAGAGGTTGGTCCTCCCACAGATAACCTCACTGAGCCTCCAGACCGCAGAACAAAGGTATTATTATCTCCATTCCACACGTGAGACAATGAGTGCATGGCAATTAAACGAAGTGCCAAGGCCATACAGCTCTTGTCAGAGTCTGGATTCACATCCAGGGGTAGCGACATGGGGGAAGACTGTGCTACTTCCACCATGCTGTCTCTCCAGCAAAGCACGGACACATTTCCATTCCGGGGTTTGTATTAACATCAGAGAGCACACTTAATTCTCTGACACAAACTAAACTGGGTCACACTGCTGTTATCTGACATTTTCCTATTACTGAGTCACTCCATTTTCCAAAAAGAGAGTAACATTACATTTAAAAAAAGAAAACCGAGGAACTCAATAGACAGGAAATCCATAGAAATTATTTCTCGAAGGAGTTAAAAAATGTTTAAAAATGCATATTAACTCAATGGTCTTAGATATAAACAATGGTATTAGATATAAACATATATACTGAAAACAGCTAAAGCCACATACCAGGAAAGGACTAAGATTTACACCAAGGCATTCTTACTTTTATACTTAAATTTCCAAGTGATGTGATCTCTAGGACAAGATAAAGCTATCATCTGCCAGTGCACTCTTCCCATTATCCTTGTAAATGGCACAAGGGCAACTGCATACCAGCAACTTAGAGCTCCATGTTGTTGCATAGTTAAAACGAACTTGAGGCCAGGTGCGGTGGCTCACGCCTGTAATCCTAGCACTCTGGGAGGCCGAGGCGGGTGGATCATTTGACCTCAGGAGTTCAAGACCAGCCTGAGCAAGACCCCATCTTTACTAAAAAAAAAAAAAAAAAATAGAAAGAAATTAGCTGGACAACTAAAAACATATAGAAAAAATTAGCCGGGCGTGGTGGTGCATGCCTGTAGTCCCAGCTACTTGGGAGGCTGAGGCAGGAGGATCGTTTGAGCCCAGGAGTTTGAGGTTGCTGTGAGCTAGGCTGACGCCACAGCACTCTAGCCCAGGCAACAGAGTGAGACTCTGCCTCAAAAAATGAAAATAAAAAAATAATAAATAAAATGAACTTGAGTCTCTCTGCTGCACAGCGATTCAAGATTACCTTTATTAAACAGAATGGGTGGATTTTTGTGGAATGTGCCTGTTTTGGCTGAGAATTATCTGCATGATTATAATATTAAGACCAGGATACAGCTGTTTGTGACTAACCCCATGCTCATTAAGTCTGTATCCGAGCATTATATGTCACCAGACATCTGTTTCCTGTTTTCATTCTTCCTTTTATCATTCTATCCCAATTTCCTTTCACCTGTAGGCCACTAAGACAACCATAATTAAGTCAGCCTTGTATGCAACTGTCTCTTTTTCCTTCCATAACCGTTGTCAGAGTAGCTTAGTCATTCCACTTGGAGGAAGGAGGGGAACCCAAGGGCCCCCAAAAGCACATTCAGAGTGGAAGGCTGTTGCTTGTGCAGTCTGCCTTCAGGTGACTAACTTCCTCCCTCATTTCCCTTTAAGAACTTTTCCTGTTGAGGTAGTACCAGCCCCTCCGCAAGTACCATTGTGAACCGAATCACAAAAGGAAAACCTCCTGCAGCACAAATAAGGCAAGGCAATAACTGGCCTAGCATGATACCAGCACACTTTTTTTGATCCAAAAAAAAAAAGGTACCTCTTGGGTTTATTTCCATACTTTACACCTGGATACAGAACAGGATGTGTTTAAATTTAAGGAAGTTCATTTCTATGCAAATAAGTTGAGGTCAAAGACATTTTCCTTAGCCTAAGAGGATAACATCTTTACTATCAATGTATTACAACTGAAAGAGACTTTAGAGGTCATTTTACACAATCTCTGTATTTTACAAAGATCGTCACTGTATTTTATACTTTAAGAAAGGTGACGTGACTTGTCTAATGGATTCCATTTTAAATGGCTTAAGAATAAGGGAGCATAGTTTAAATACCCTAATAGAAAATATCCAGAAAGGGTCTTTAAAATACATTAGATATAATAAGCAAGTTCAAAACAGTATATATAGTCTATTTCCTTTTGATTAAAAACAAAAAACTAACAGTGGTTTAGTTATCTTTGGGACAAAGGTCAGGGACAGGCAACAAAAGAATATGTCCTTCAGCTTTAAACTTTTCACGTTCAATATTACATAATTTTCAAAACGAGCATGAACTGCTTTTATAACAATCAAAGGTTTTTTGGGTCATTTCCCAGCAGTCATTTAACAAGAAGAAAATGGATTCTAGGGAGGAGAGGGGGAGTTTGGGAGGGGTAAGAAGCCACCTACAGGGTGCAATGAACACCGTTTGGGAGACGGGCACACTAAAAGTCCCAACTTAAGCATTATAAAAGGTATCCACGTAACAAAAACATTTGTACCTCCTTAATATTCTGAAATAAAAAACAAAGAAAATGGATTCTACTCCTGACTCACTGTAACAGTTAATAGACATTCTTTGTGCCTTTACCTGGGCACTTTAGATTGTAACCTTCTTACATCCTATCCTCTCTCTCTCCATATATTAATATTAAATTCAAATAAATCTTTTAAAACATTTAACCTAGGAAGCATAAGATGGCTTTATTGTTAAAATGTTCATAGAAAGCAGGTACAGAAAATAGTAAATGCCTCTTCTCAGATAGTTCTGGTGCTTTGTCTTCCAAACACATTTTGTTATGCCAAGATTGATAAATTAACCAACTTATTGACTATTATATAACTTACTGAAACCAGCATTCCAGATGGTAGATATAGAATTAAAGACTTCTATGCTTTTCCTGTGTTTGTCTGATGTAAGTCAATTAACCTCAAAGTTGAGGTTTCAATACCCAAACAGGTATCAGTTCCCTTGCTGACTGTCCAAAGCATCCACTCTCATTCCACCATGGCGATGCAATTGTTCTGCTCAGAAGATACGCTGACAAAGACTTCAGGCCCCCGTTCAGAAGTTCTGGCTAATGGGATGTAACCATGAGTTTTGCGTGGCAACTTCCAGTTACTTTCCTTAGGAAAAGTTGGCTTGTTTCTTGGTGACATCTATTTGGATCACAAAAATGAGTATCTTACTCTAGAGATGGGAAAAGTAAACAGGGTGAAGCCCAGAGCTCTGAGGCTTTTGGACTACAGCCAGCAACCAGCGCTGAACTGATCTTGGTGCTTCGTCTATGAGACAAAAATAAATCTTGTCTCATTCAAGCACCTATCAATGGAGCCAGAACTAATCGTAACATATCCACCTGGAGGTCTCTGAAAAATAAAAACATGTTTTTAAATCTATGCCCACCCTCTGACATTCATAGGATTTCATATGCTATCACAGAATACAATCCCAGTCATTGGGTGAGCAGTCACTCATGGGGGGATGAAGAACATAATCCCAGTCGTGATTCTTTATAACTTCTATATTTTAAGGAATAGTTTACTAACAAGTCAAACTGTATAATCCTAGATAAAAACTGAAATATACTCTTGGTACATAAACTGAATCTCAGGTCAGCAATATATGAGGTAGATAAGTTAAAAAACAAATACTGCATTGTTGAGGTTTTTAAATTTTTTATTTAAAAAAAACAAATAGCTAGGAATCATTTCATTTCCACTGTAGAAGAATTACTATGAATTATTCATGATCAATCTTTAATCACTCAAGGGAAATTAAGCTTTCATATGATTTGGATATAAAATGTCTTTCAAAAGCCAAATAACCTTACTAACTGCTGAATCTTTTATATTAACTGGGTTTAATTTTCATATTACCAATTGTTCTTATTGCTTATATAATCATTGAACAATTTTTCAAAATCATTTAAAATGACTGAAAGACAAAGGTTTCCAATGTCTGAGATAAAAACTGTATCAGTTAGAATTAGAACACTTACCTTTCAAGAAAAAATGTGAATGGTTTGATCATTACTGCCTACCTTTATCAAAGAGTTGAGAAAATGAATTGACGTGCAATTTTTGTTTCTCTCACCTTCAATGTTGTTAGCAAATATACTACTAAGAAGCTATTCACTAGCTTTCAACCTTAAACTTACATTCCTGATCTTATTCTCCGGGAGCTGAGGGCTTACCATCTTGACACTGGATAGCAGAGCTTCCCTGAGGATGCTGATTAAGAGGGGCCACCAACTCATTAGCATCTGCCCTAGTCTTAGCAGAGCAAGCCTCCAAATCAACCCCATACCACCATACACTCACTCTGATTTGCAGTAAGAAAACAAGGCCCAGGTGAAGAAATTATGAAAAAATAGACTAGAGATATTCTAAAATAGTTATAATTTTTCTTCAACGGACCACCAGAGGAGTTTGTATCTTTGAGACAGAACCCACACAGACTCAGTTCCTTGAGGCAGTCCTTGCTTCCTAAAGTGTTATTTTAATTTTATATCAAAATTAAACAGATAATATTACATTGAAAATTAACATCAACATCGGGAGAATTATACATTAGGAAAATGCAATCAGAAATATGTATCTTTCAGTCCCTTTTTCAGCATTCTTTAACACCTCTGCTTTCCAGGATGGGAATTCATGAGCTATAATACTTGAGAAGATTCTCATCTGCAGGTTTTAAGATTTTCTTATCTGCCATGTTCACCACCCATCCTGGAGCAAGACCAAAGAAAATTTGCCTTGGATCCTTTCGAGAACTGAGCATCTTGAAGAGTTCATCTTTAGTGATATCAGGTAAAATATAACCATACTTCTTGGCGAGTTCAAGTCTTGCTTCAGGAAATTTGGCAGGATCTGCCAGGTAACCACGATTCTTTGCATCGGTGTAATATGGTACCAGTGCTTCAGGCGGAAGCATCCGTTTTGGAATGGGTTGTCCACGAAGAAAGAATGGAATAGGTTTACATAGGATTTCTACAAAAAATTTGTAAATAAAAAAAGGAGAGATGCAAACATCAGCTCTATACATAATGACTGTGCTACAGATTTTCTTTTAATTACTAATGTTTAAATATTACGGAGATGAGAACCTAATTCCAAGAACTTATTTGTTAAATAGGCTTGTCTTAAGTAAGCAAATGGAAATCCTTCATTTTCAGAAGTCTGAGTCTTCAAATACAAAGTTACTCCCCTGGGTTACCAATGATTAGTGAATTTTTAAACACAGTTAACATTGTACTTAAGCCCTAGGTTTAAAAAAACAAAAAATAAAACATTTTTATAATATTGTCTGTAGTGCATTAGAACAAGATGAGCCCCCTGCCCACACCACTAGCAGGAAATCCTAAGAGAGAAAACTGAGGTGTCCAAATACAAGTCAAAGAGCATGAAGACTTTTTTTTTTTTTTTTTTTTTGAGGCACTTCTGCTGTTGTCCAGAGAGTGCCATGACCACAGCTCACTGCAACCTCCAACTCCTGGGCTCAAGTGATCCTCCTACCTCAGCCTCCCAAGTAACTAATTTTTTTTTTTTCATTTTTGTAGCAGCAGGAGTCTTGCCATGTTGCCCAGGTTGGTCTCAAACTCCTGGCCTCAAGTAATCCTCTGGCCTCCCAAGTGCTGGGATTACAGGTATGGGACACTACACCTGGTCCATGAAAACTTTTTAAAATCCTCATATGGATCTTATTTGTTTAGAAATTAGGAGGAAGCACTAAGATTTCTTGAAACCCAATGTTACTAAAATGAATTCTCTCAACTAAAGAGTAGGCAAAGAAATCTTACATGAAACCGCTAACAAAGGAATGCTCCATAATCCCAGTTTTGCTTTTAAACTTTTTAAAGTAACTGAAACATGTGTTCCAAAGGTCAGGTAGTAAAAAAGGCCTATGCATAAAATATTGCAGATGCCACAGGGCCTTTAGATAATTTAGAAAACAATTACACAAATAGATGATTGTGTGAATACAATGGCATCCTACTCATCATGCTTTAGAAATGCAACTTTAACCAAAGTGGGAAACATAAAACAGGTCACATAAATCAAAACAGTATTAAAGAACTTACTGAGAACCTTAAAATAATACTACGTACATCACCAGGCAGTACAAAGTTTACCAGATTTAATCCATGGAATCCACTCATACACATATAGCACTTGGTATACAATGAGGTTACTTGGTATCCAATGAGATGTATGTTCACTCACTAACATGTAAGCTCTGTAAAGGAAGGGACTTCAAAACCTGACGTGACAGCTCACACCTGTAATCCCAGCACTTTGGGAGGCTAAGGTGAGAAGACTGTTGAGGCCAGGAGTTGGAGACCAGCCTGGGTGACATAGCAAGACCCTGTCTTTACAAAAAAATTTTAAATTAGCCAGGCATGGTGATGCACTCCTGTAGTCCTAGCTACTTAGGAGGCTGAGATGGGAGGATCACTTAAACCCAGGAGTTGGAGGCTACTGAACTCCAGGCTGGGCAACAGGGTAAGACCCTGTCTCAAAAAAAAAAAAGAAAATAAAAGGGACTCCTTCTCTCATGCTATCATCTCTCCATCATCTAGAACAGCATCTAGCAAACACTAGCCACTGACTAAATGTTTGCTGATTGAAAGAATCTGACAGTTGCTTTTTACAGCTATATCATATCACATTATCTAGCAGTATCCCAACACAGGGTGCATGAGAAATAGCAATTAGGAGGTACTCCAGGCAAGCCACCACAGACACAAGAACCGGAAGCTGCTAACGCTCAAGATCAAGAATTACAAAAGCAGAGCCATCTAAAGCCAGTTCACGCTCCGGATGAACAATTCCACATGCTTCACCTACGACAGAGGGCAATTACATAGTGGATGTTCTTCACTCATCAAGAAATTACCTTCAAAATACAGGTCAGAAAGAAGTTTGTATAACACTTTAGATGAGCTATCCCCCCACGAAACAGTTTTTAAGGGAATTAGTGTATAAAGAGGCACAGTACAGTGGAATAACCTAGTCTGAGGAGAATCCGGTCCCGCTGCAGTTTGTGAGTGCTAGTCCTCAGCCACCAGCGAACGGCACGCACCCCCACCCCAAGGCTGTGTAAGATTTAGACACACTGCATGTAGCCATTGAAGTTCCAATAAGTTGGGAAAATGTGCTTCTGGCTACCTAATCATATAAAAATACAGAAGGTATTACTTGCCACAATAAAAGTCTTTTCATTAAAAGAATAGGTAAGGCCGTATGTGGTGGCTCACACCTGTAATCCTAGCACTCTGGGAGGCTGAGGTGGGAGGATTGCTTGAGCTCAGGAGTTGGAGATCAGCCTGAGCAGGAGAGAGACTCCGTCTCTACTAAAAATAGAAAAAATTAGCTGGGCAACTAAAATTAGAAAAAATTAGCTGGGTGTAGTGGTGCACACCTGTAGTCCCAGCTACTCGGGAGGCTGAGGCAGCAGGATCGCTTGAGCCCAGGAGTTTGGGGTTGCTGTGAGCTAGGCTCACGCCATGGTACTCTAGCCCGTGCAAACAAGAGGGCACTCTTGTCTCAAAAAAAAAAAAAAAAAGTAGCAAATCATAAAAAGAAAGTACAGTTTATTTTAAACTTTTAAAAATTTAACTGAATAAACATCCTTCCATAGGGCTCAAAAAAAGGAGAAAACTCTTCTTACTCTTAAAATAGCCCTAGCAGAAAAGGTAGAAAAATGTACATTAAAATTTTTTCCCATAACTTGAAAAACTAATGTATAATCACGTAAATTATTGAGAGACAAAATTATTGCCAAATGAGAAACCTGTGATTAGGTTTGTTTCATTGCTTATTTAATGAAAGTCTCCTAGGACAACTGCAGAGCTGCCCCGAGGGCCAAACACAAGCATCTTGAGGCTGATGACACCTCCTTCACAACACCTCAGATGGCATCTGTCTGGTGAACAAGCACCACCACCAATACATTCTACCAATGCCTAAAAGCCTTCCAAAATGTTTGTGACCGTTTTAAAGAAAAATACTCATTTTCTTATTTGTGGCAGCTCATTCTAAAAACTATGAGTGACAGACCAAAATAAGAAAAGAGGCTCATCTATAATAAACAAGAGGGAAATGAGAATTATGTCAGTGAATATATATCTTCTGAGACAGGGTTTCATTCTGTTGCCCGGGCTAGACTGCAGTGGTGTCATCAAACTCCTACGCTTAAGTGATCCTCCTGCCTGAGGTTCCCAAGTAGCTGGGACTACAGGCATGAACCACAACACTCAGCTAATTTTTCTATTTTTTGTAGAGATGGGGTCTCACCCTTGCTCAGGCTGGTCTTGAACTCCTAAGCTCAAGCAGTCCTCCTGCCTCGTCCTCCTAGAGTGCTACGATTACAGGCCTGAGCCACCACCGTGCCCACCTGGTGAATGTTTTTATAAAGCTTTCAATTATGAGGAAAATGAAACGGTAGTTATTTGTTTTGATCTCTTTACATACAGAAGATATGAATGCTTCCCTTCTTCCCTTTTATGTAATGATTTTAAAAGAATTGTCTTCTAACTGCATAATTTGGTCAGGAAACATTTAACTCCCATTTGAATGCAAAAGCACCAAAGAATCCCTTTGTAACAGCATTTAGTCAACAAGCTACACTTGGTCTTCATCCCTGCAATTTTAAAAATCCAGTTCATTCACTCCACAAATTTTAAGTGAGACTCTACTAGATATCAGGCATTGCTCTACATGCTGGGGATACAGTAGTAGTGAACAAAAGGTCCCCATCATCAGGATAGATGGGAGAGAAGGAGAAAGAAAGGTGAGAGAGAGATGCAGTCATACTTTGTCAGCTAGTGACAGCTGCCAAGTGCAGACACAACGTACGGCAAGGGGACAGGACGCGACTTGAGTGCATGTGCTCTTTTATTTAGTATGGCAGGAAAGACTTCCCTAATAAGCAGAGACCTGGAAGAGTGGGGCCCAGAGCCACGGAGACTCTAGGCGGAGGAGCCTCTAGGCAGCGCTGAAGGAGTGAGGGGCTCAGCACGTAGAGGCAGCCAAGGCTGGCAGCCAGTGAAGACAAGCAAGCAGGACAGAAGCAGGAGGTGGTGCAGACCACATCCAGCCTCGGAGGGAGGAGTCGCACCGAGGCCACTGGAGGTTTCGTGCAGAGGAGTGACGGTCCATGCTTTAAAAAGAACCCCCTTTGGTGCAGCTCCACTGCAGGCGGGAGCAGCAGCAGAGGCGACACAGAAGCACCACAGCCATCCAGGTGAGAAGACGGTGGCCTGGACCAGACTGGCAGCAGCTGGAGAAGCAGTTGGATTGTGGGCAGAGTTTTAAGATAGAACTCACAGGATTTATTAGGGCATGAAAGAAGGAGTGCAGAGGACTCCTAATGTTGGAGGGAGCTGTCATTTACTTAGACAGGGAAGATCGCAGTACGAGCAGGCTGAGGTGAAAGAGAAAGAGACGTTCAGACACACAAAGTTTGAGATCCCTACCAGACAGTCAAGGGAGCAGTGGGTCTGGGGCTCAGGGGAGACACTGAGAGTCACTTTTGCCCTTGGTACATCTGTCAGCTACATACTCAATTCTTTATATAAATAACCCACCTAGCAGATGTAGATCAAACAACTACTACCAACACTTGCTATTCATAAGTAGTTAAAAAGTCATAGCTAATATGAGACAGAGAAAGAAGAAAATGACCACAGAGCAAGCTTACCCAGACTTCTTGGATCATAGAAGGCTGTAGTCACAACACCACCATTTTTTTCAATTGCAGCAATAGCTAGTTCTGAAGCCAACTGTACTTCAATGTTAATTTTTGCCTTAAAGGTATCAGCACCCTGTAATATGTCAAAACAATTCACTGGTAATTAGCCTGGCGAAAAGTAAATTAATTAAGGCAAGCTTCCTTTTTAAACTGTGTTTTTCCCTCCAGAGTGCCTACAATGTAACAATACAGGTGGCCCTCTCTCTGCAGGTTCCCTATCCATGGATTCAACCAACTTGGAATGAAAATTTTGAGGGGGAAAAAACAATAAAAAATAACAATACAGAAATAAAAAATAACGCAAACTTTAAAAAAATACAGTGGCACAACTAATGACATGCCATTTACATTATATTAGGTATTATAAGTAATCTAGAGATAATTTAAAGTGCATGGGAGAATGTATGCAGGTTATATGCAAATACTACACCATCTTACATGAGGGACTTCAGTATCTGCAAATTTTACAGGGGTGAGGGTGTCCCTGGAACCAATTCCCCTTTGGATATTGAAGGAGGGAAGACTGTAATTTCTATTTTTAAATATCTCTGATTTGAGGCCCTGAAAACTTTTTTTATATTTTATTTAGGCCACCCCATATTTCCATTCTATGTATTTAGTAGACACCTATATAAGCACCCATTCCTGGTACTTCATTTACAGATTGTCTAATCCTCATAACAACCCTATGACAGGATTATTGCTATACAAACTTGATAGATGGAGACACTGAAGCACAGAGAAGGTAAGTAATTTGCCCAAGATCACAATACTCTAACCCACAGAGTGTAGTCACAGCATCCGTGTTCTTAACCACAGTATGCTATATGATATAGATAAAAACTAATCTTCCGGCTGGGTGCGGTGGCTCACACCTGTAATCCCAGCACTCTGGGAAGACAATGCAAAAAGATCACTTAAGGCCAGAAGTTTGAGACCAGTCTGGGCAACACTGCAAGACCACATTTCTACAAAAAAATTTTTAAAAATTAGGCCAGCATGGTGGTGAGTGCCCATAGTCACAGCTACTCAGGAAGCTAAGGCAGGAAGATCACTTGAGCCCAGGAGTTCAAGTATATACACAGCTATGACTACACCACTGCACTTCAGCCTGGGCCACAGGGAGAGAACCTGTCTCTAAAAATAAACATTAAAAACAAACAAACAAACAAAACCCTGTCTTATCATCCACTATTTACTACAAATCTGAAATCCAGAAAAGTAAACCAATTTACAGAGTTGTAAATGATGTTTAAGTGTACTTACTCAACCACTGCTCTAGGGTAGAGATTTCAGGATTATTTTTGCTAGTTTAATAAACACACACGTGAAGGATGTTGGGATATGCAGTTTAAAGGCTGCTGAGGTCATGGATGTTTCCATGTTAAGTTTTATATATATTTCCTTATACACCCAGAGTAGAATACTGAGGCTTATCTTATATTTGGTGTTCTTTTTTCAAATTATTTTACTTAGAAAGCTTTTATCTATAAGGTTCACTTTTTCAAAAGAATATACAAAGTTTTTCCATAAACATATACTTCCCTCTAGTGGACACTAAGTTACCTATACAGCAATATTATTGACAAACAAAAAATAGTAATTAATTATGTACAAAAAATTTGCTTATGACCCGCTAGCCAATTCCCATAAAAATAAAACTTCTTTACTGCAATTAGATTTGGATTTGATTCATCCCTTTCTTCCATAAATATTAATTGAGTGACTACAATGACTACAATATTTCCAATATTAAAACACAGCAATGAGGCCAGGTGTGGTGGCTCATGCCTGTAATCTTAGCACTCTGGGAGGCCAAGGTGGGCAGATCCTTTGAGCTCAGGAGTTCGAGACCAGCCTGAGCAAGAGTGAGACCCCGTCTCTACTAAAAAAATAGAAATTAGCAGGACAACTAAAGGAAAAAAAAAAGATATATATATATATATTTATATATAAATAGCCAGGCATGGTGGCGCATGCCTGTAGTCCCAGCTACTCAGGAGGCTGAGGCAAGAGGATCGCTTGAGTCCAGGAGTTTGAGGTTGCTGTGAGCTAGACTGACGCCAAGGCACTCTAGCCAGGACAACAGAGTAAGACTCTGTCT